>UZAF01018712.1:1955-25047 GCA_900617895.1 Haemonchus placei | reverse complement strand
TGGTTGGCCTAGGCGGGCATCGATCCGGGATTCGAACTCCGCACCGTGCGTGTGATATAGTGCGCCACTTGCCACTACACCACCTCCTACTTTGACTACTGTAACAAAATTGGCTGCTAAATGCGAAATGAAGACAGATTCTCATAGTGATGCATATGACTAGTGAAATAGACCAACCTCCGACTCTTGGTGTCTGTTTACTCCGAAGAAATGACTGCCAATGAAGAATTTGTGCCCCATCGCTTCACCGATAGGGAACGTGAGATTGATATCCGCAAAGAAGTCTGACCAAAGGTACGCTTGCTGAACAAAATGCCTGAGACACAAACTTTTTGGTGCTAACCCTTCAAAAATCTAAAACTTCGAAAAACTGACCTTGTACCAGTGAAATAAATAGTTGATATCTCGTTTGTGGAGATCACTGAAATGAACGACTTCGCCTTTGAAAGTGGTCGATGTGTTCCTAACGAATTCGTCTAGTCGCTCTACCTTGAATGATGACTTAATCCAGGAGGAAACCCTTTTTATGAATAATTACAATCTCAGACCTCTTTGAGCAGTTCCATTGACATATTCATGTATCGTTGTCCAGTTGAACGTTTCTGTGTCACCAGAACCACCCATATTTCCAGTCCTGCACAGCTGATGTTGTAAAAATCGGCGAACTTCTAAATTGGACAGAGCTCATCATCCTGAGAAGTGGGAAAGGCTCGTATTTTACAACCTTATTTCAAAATAGTCCCATTGCATGGTTAAAGTATTCCCAACGAATGAGCAAAAGTTTGAGCAGAGGACGAATTATTTGGCGTAAACCAATCCCGCTTGTGGGATACGCCCTACATTCGAATTTCATTCGAAACTTAAGTTGCGCTTGGAATGCGTGTGTAGCCTATACAGTGGCTTACAAGTCACTGGTTTAACCCTCCCAGACCAGGCCTGTACAGATCAACCTTCCCTGCTAGGGTAGAGGGCCCGGCTAGCCTAGCGGGTACCTATAAGGAATTCGATCCCCGGACCATGCGTGTGTGATAATGCGCCACTTGTCCCTAAACGTAACCCTCTAAATACCACTGTAAGGATCAAATGAACTACGGTAGACTTATAGGCCTATTTTAGAGACCCTGTAGTGCCGCAGTAACCATAAATCCTGCCTAATTGAGAGTAATTTGGGTACAGTCTGCCAAACACGATGTGGCCGAGGAGTACTGCGGCGTTGTTTGATGTTAATATCATTTTTTTAATTAGCATAGAACGAAGTACCTTATGTTTCTATTGTTTATAGTGCTAAGTACGAAGTTTACAATAATATTCCATTGAACTTTACAGGTAAACCGGTTGCCCATCGCTCAGGCATGGTTTAAATGACCAAAAACTCAATCTTACCGAAATAACACTGATGAATTACCAAAGTACTTCAAAAATAACAGTACTACATCACATTATCATATTGCAGGATTATACTGTAACATATTATAAGTTGTAGGCAGAGGTAGTGTAGTGGTCGCATACTCTGGTCAAAGCATTGTGTCCAAGATTGATACTGTCCCAGGTTAACTAAGCTTTCCATCCCTTTGGAGTCGATTTATTGGTAGGCATTTATTTGACTGGGAGGATGAAGCACCGTTCACAGTTCGCTATATAGACCAAATACGCATTTAAAGCGCAACTAGGATATTGAATGGAGGTCAGATGCGGGGCGCATCTGGTCAACGTTAAGGCAATCTTGTCTAGCTTTCTAAGCCAAAGTGTGGGTGAAGCTTAGGTTTAGTTTGCCTGGGTCCCGAATTTCTAAAAACTTAAAGATGTTGATAAGGAGCCCACCATAACTAAATGATCCTTCATTTCAAAGTAAAAGTAAGGGCTAGTAATAGACCTCAAACATTTGATTCGGATATGAATAATGTGATTTTTGACTCTTCAGAGTGGAGAGTAGACCCTGGACAACGTATATTTCCCGAGGGAGGCCCTTTGGTGGGTGCCACGTATACTTGTCGGGCAGTCCTGTATAAATAGTTATCTAAACGTGTTTTTCTGGTAGTATAGAATATTTCCATACTCAATGACGATACTTTTTTCATTTGATCAGCAAAACAAAATCATTTGAGTGAGACGGGCACATGAAAAACAAAACGTCACCCGTTTGTGTAAAGTAGTATCGAACTTTTTTCTAAGGACAATTTTTTCTATGTAGAAAACATGTTTTTTTCTTTTTCTATGTTTTTTCCAAGTCCTCTTTCCTTCAGTCCATTTTTCGATAAGTCCTTCGAGCGTGAACGTAAGGAAGTAGCAAGAAAAACACGAAAAAAAGAAAGTAGGAAAAAAGGTATCAAAAATACGAAAAGAAAGGCAAATTCTGTATGCACACCTGAAATTCCGCTATGGATCGACCACCTCTTTGTGCAAATCCGCGGCGTACATCAGAATGAATTTCAAAATCGTATATGGCAAAATAACTAAAAGAATATCGGGAATTATCTTGACAAATCAAGGGGTATAAAGGAGATAGAACACCTGAGAAGTGGAATGAGGATGAGCAGTACGGTCAGAAGAGTTCGCCGCGGATGGCAGGACAGCCAATCACAGATTACCCGCATACCTTAATGGAACCTCTTCAGATCATAAAATTGACAAAAAAAAAATCAAAAAAGAGCCTTATAAAGCGAAGGGAGAAGAAAGGATGATTGCAATTACAAGTACTAGGATGGTAGTTATAGACTTTGAAAAAATTATGGCTAAATAGGGACAATGTCTGACGAATTTCGATACAGATAATTGCACCGGCTGATTAATAATTTTCATTTAAGATCCAGGCAAGCAGATATAGCTGTCAGCTTATTGTCCTCACAATTAGACGCCATGATGATAACAAGTCATAAAGTCACTGAAAAATCTCCCGAATCCCAGCCTGATATACAGTAGCGCTCAAAAGTCTTCGGCCAAATGCTTCTCCAGTCATACTTTTCAGTCCCAACTCCTTTCCTACTTGATGTAATCATGCGAAATTTCAGTATTGCATTTCGATCATGTTTCAGATTTCCTAAATAGCTTGAACTCAAGAGCAACTGGAAGTACAGATGATGTTCCTTCTGGGATTCCCTTACTTTTTGCCATGTCTAAAGTGTACGAGAGCTAATGCCGAACACAGTGGGGAAGAAAAACCCGCAAGAGGTGCGAATAATTGCAGATGTGGCCAGCCTTGTTTGAAGCGACTTCTACTACCCCAACACGTATTGCTCTTAGTTATGCGGATATTGATGCTTTGCAGTAATACAGTGTTGGAGTGTGTGTGCTTTAGTTGAACATATCAAAGTTTTGAGCGATTCGCTCCACTGAAAAAAGTTACGGCCCAAAAAGGGTTTGGCCATTTGGCCGAAGACTTTTGAGCGCTACTGTAGCTCAATGTACCCTGTCTAGTCTGAATGGGGCTCTGACAACCCAGACAGGACATCGTCCCGATCAGTGCCCTACCAACAAACGATTCCTCTTACCACTGAGCTATCTAAGCACTTATTTACAAGTTTGCTCAATGGAATGGAATTAACGCATGAGTGCATTCTATGAAGCATCATCAACTGCATTAGATCGTCTCATACAAAAATAGGTATGATACTTGCAACAAGGCAATTAACAAAAAGAAAAGACTGCTGCCTTCCTATGTGGACTAACATCAAGAAAAAATAGAAATGGAAAGAAAAGTGTCAACTTTCTCGACGAATCACTGGCAGTAGACACCTAAAAAACATGTGAGTCTATGAGCTCTAGGCTCGAAGGGTTATAAGAGTTTCAGACACTCGGAAGTCCCATTTGGGTAAGCGAGATTAAATCATTCCAGACAAATGTGAGAACTTCCGAACGAGTACATAAAAATAATTATTATAGGTACTAACAATAAGATATTAATAGAGTTGTTAAAAAAGTTCATGAATCACTGACAATTCGTGATTTTCCTGAAATTTTTACAGAGATGACAGCTTTCTGAACATCTGGTATAGGAATAGTATGTGTTAGAGTAGTATAATCTAAGCGTTAGATACAAGTACCTGGTACTAGGTATACGGGAGAGTCCTGAAAGACGGCCGCACTGCACCACATGCCCATGTTAGACTAACACACGCTGTTGTAAGACATCGAAAACCAGGTGGGTTTTCATATTGAGAGAAAGAGATAGGGAACGAGTTAGGTAAATATACTATGATCATCTGATGGGTTTTGCACCCGTCATAGCAGTAGCCCTTTGCAATCATTCATATTCTGATGAGAAAATAAAAAAGTACTAACTTTTTTGTTTTAGTCCAGAAATCATCTTTGCAGAGAATATCAACAAAAAAGTGAGCAGTATCAAGTAGTAAAGTAAAAAGCCTCAGAAGCGGTCTTGTTAAAGGTTCCATTTGCAGTGAAAATTTTTCAAAAACTGCCGCATCTTCAATATTTTCAACATCCTCAGGGTTGCTCTAGATGAAAGACACGACCAAAACCTCCTGTTCTATTTGAGAGACTGAACCTGTGATTCAACTAGAAGTAGAGAAAGTAATCTTCAAATTTTCAATTTATCATAAAGTATCATATAATATCAATAACACACATCTTATCGACTCGATTGAAGTACACTTATATAAAATTTTCCAAGGTTACTTATACGGAGAATTTAAAATATAGTAAATAAATATCGTTTGTAAGATGCATGAACCAAAGAGAAATCCCTTTTCTTTCTAGAAACGGACCAGTCCTTAATATGACCTGCTTTGAATTGATAAATAATAATGATTTGTATGAAGCATATTACTGGAATGATACGTAAGGATAAAGAACCTTCAGGTTATGGTTAGAGTCAGGGAGCTATGGTGAATTTATTACAAAGTATCACATAATATCAATAACAGATATCATTGTAAACTTGCTGGTCAATCGAACAATGCAATAATGACGAATATTAATTTATCACAAAGTATCAGTTAAAATAACAACAATATCATGAACTGTTTTGATAGCGAGTTGGAAAGTACAAGTAGCTATGAAGTATCTCTTAGAATTTTATTGAAATAGTAAGAATAAATGCCTGTCCGTTGCTGGGACCATTTGAGGGTGAATTCGGGATGGAAACGATAAACTCCTTCTCTGGGACCCCTGCTGTACCGTAATACGCGAAAAAACGAGAAAGGAGTGTCAAGGGAGGCCTATTATTAGGAAAATGTGCACAGTTCAAAAGGATAAAATCGAGAAGATAATGGGTGCAATTCCAGAACTATTAAAAAATTCTTCCCAAACTACCCTCCCAGATGTTTTCAGGTGCTTTTATTGCATTCCAAAGACCATTGCATTCCAGTACAGAAAAAGTTTGGTCCAAAATTCCATGAATTTTTAGGAAATGTCCAAGTTCTCACAGATCTAGCGAGCTATGGGCAAAACACCTAGTCTTGAAAGATCTCGGGCCCATACTGGTAATACTTACTAGCAGTTTGAGAGGGATCAAGTAAAAGCAACAAAACTTTTTAGGCAAAAAAGAATTTTTACTGGATACTAGGGTCCATATGCTATGGGACTCGATGCTGCAGCGTTCTCGAGATGAATAATTCAAGAGCACTTGCAAAAGAGGACGGCTGCGGGGTCGGCGTAATCCGTTGCAGGTCTACGAAGTGCCGATACGAAAGGGGAAAAGTCGATGATGAGGAGTAGGCTGACTGGGTGTGTGTAGCACACAAACAGACTGCTGCATAAACACAAATACACGCTCACAAGCCCTCGTCAACGGCGACGAGGACGACAACGGCGATGGCAACGACGACGACAACGACCACGGCGCGATAGCAGGCAGATTGGTAAACAGGATCTGGGACACAGTGTTTGTGCGGGTGGTGGTAGTGTTGCTTGCGCTTTGCTGACAGGCGAACGTTGGTCAAAACGACCCAATGGCAGAAAAAGAAAGTGACGGCTGAAAGGATGAAACTTGCTGAAAGCCATAAACCGGCTATAAATCCCAAATGCACGAGACATAATGGCGGACAACACAGATCATCGAGTCTATCCATTCTGTTCTTCTGGAACTATTTGGAATGTACACAATGCCAGCAGAATGAGCAGAAATAAAGAATTTGCAAAAGAGCGAGGCAAGAAATTACTTAATTGTCAATCTAATTTTTAAAATGTGAGATGGGAAGATTCTAAGTTCAACACGAGGATTTCGAAGGATCCGAAAAACGCTTAGCGGAGCTCCTAGGTGTGTGGCGTTAGACCCGATAGACTCTCAGGTGCTCCGTGCTTTCTAGCTAGTTGTCTCGCTTACCCATGTCTTATGATTGGCATGCTGCCCTATCTTTGTATGTAGTCATTTCAGGGTAACTCCAGTAACTCAAGTACTTCAGCGAAGTGAGGTGGCTCGNTAGTGCTTTCAATCAAATGTAGTTCAAGTACAATATTTGCATATTCAAAATATCCACTGAATTCTGCAGGACTTCGACTGGAACCAGGTTAGCTCTACTGAAGGCGGTGCACGAAGCGTCTGTCTTCGAACACTGGTCCAGTTTGCGTGTTACTGAAAATTCAGCCTGCTGAACTCTCGAACTCAATTTCACCTGCTATTCCACTTCGATGTGCTTCAAAGACAGCTACTTACAAATCAATTAGACATCCAGATGCTCTTTGGTTTCCAAGGGCTACGCTAGTCTGTTTGGCGAACTATCTCCCGTTCTCCAAATGTTTGAACAGCTCTTGGTTGGCCAGTGATCTACTTCATCACTGGCTTCGAAGTATAAACAACTGCGTTGGGCATTGGCTGACATCCGCTGTCCATCCTATTAATGAATCCAAATATACAGATAGAAAAGAAGTGCCTGGCACATTCAAGGAAATAAATCAATCCGACCAGTTCGCCCTTCCGTTCCTTGGAAGCCCTGTCGAATGTTCCCTGAAAGTTCAGCGAAAAAAGGAAAGTTCAGCAAAAAAAAAAATGATCGTGGACATCGTGCACGGCAGCAAAAAGCGCACCTTACGTGCATGCCAACACGCTCATCGCCACGATTGCCACTCTCCCACCGTTCATTTGGACTGTCCTTGTGAGGAGATGCTTCAGCATTGTCTATGAGCGGTTTTAGCAGGGAACACTAACATTAGATTATTATCATTATAGAATGAGGAAAATGTATGACTTGGAACTCTCCTAAAAATTTCGAATTACTTGTTTGACTTCACTGGCGCATTCCTACACCTCTTGCGAAGTAGGATCAGCTAAAGCTCCTTCAACCAGGAGATATTTGCAAGCTGGGTCGGAACTGAAGTTTCTTTTATATTTGTTCCTGTAAATAATAAGAATTCCTTGGGTCTGACCTGTGCATCTCTGGACCTTCCCCTGTTGTGGAGTGCACCTGGCAAGGGTCCTGCACGGTCAAGAACAGCTTATACTCATACCTATGCTTGCAAAAATTGTACTTTCCGTTACTCCGCTTCACATAGAAATGATGGACCAGTGCAATAGCCAGCACTTCACAAAAAATCAATTTTAAAGATATTTCAGTGATTTGGAAGCCACGCTAATATCGGCCCTTACCGGCAACTGGCTGAAATTTGATGTTTGGTTGCTATTAAAAGATTTTCTAAAACAAAATCTGTCCTTTAGCTCAACTACTGAATTGACGAGAAACGACAACGCCATCACTAAGGCCACTACTACTAAGCATTACCACTAAGCAATGACGGCCTCCACATGTGAAGAGGTCAGACACCGGTTCCTTCCAGTTCCCCATTTCCTACAGTACCTAGTGATCTAAGGAGCTGTTCACCTGTTGTCAATACCTATACATGAAAAATGTTTTTTTTTGGGAGAACAAAACTAGAGGCCGAGGAAAGTATCAAATTTTGTTGTTGACCGGTCAGGACTTTCTGTGAAGCTTCTGAAGTCTGGTAATCAGTCCCAATGTGGACTTAGCAAAGCAACTTTACCTGGATCCTTTAAACCCAATTTGGTTTTTTTGTTTTTTTCAATTTATTTGCAAATACCAGAAAAAGGGTTTGAAGGAAACGAACGCCACTTGGTTCATTTATATTGACAAAAAGGTGCAATGTAAATCAGTGATAAACAAGGAGTCTAGCCGTCAAGTCTGAAGGTTAGGTGGTCACTTACTTATACCTTTTGTAAAGTGCACAGTACATAATATTTAAGGCCATTCGGTTTCTGCAAATAACGTTCAATGTTCCTTAAACGAAAAAGTTGTTGGCAATCAGAAAAATGTCCGACGAAGGACAAAACGAGACCACATTAAGTTTTTACAAGCTTTCGTAGCCCCTCTTTGTGTAAGTAATTAAATGAGTAAGTAAAACGAAAACAGTGAAACCGGTTTATTAATGAGATTTCAATGAGTTGGAGGATGGAAATGGGCATTCTGCTGTTGTCACAGTAGCTCCACACCCTAAGAGACATTGAGGGGATGAAGTATTATGTGATGTGCAACGACAAAGTGAGACCGAATGAGAAGGTGAACAATGGCATCCCAGGAGATGTTCCTTCACCTGCACCAACAAACACACACCACACCGTTACCAGTAAACTACCAGTCGTTACAGTCAGTCACTCGAGACAAACATTCGTTGCAAGAAGACAGGGTTGGAAAGTTAAAGGTGTTAGCGATAGACACGGTGGTTCGATATGCTGCCATGGAAACTTGACACAACTTTTTGTGAGAGGCTTTAGTAAACCAAAAGTTCCTGTGGGAAAATTTGAACATTGATCGACCTGAACTCAACTTGAGTATAGTAAAAAAAAGGTAAATTGGTTTTGAAAACAATTTCTAAGGGAATATATAGGTGACATGGGAACTATGTTTAACAGCATTATGGCAAAAAAGGCGAGTAGTATTGTTGGAGCAAAGTTTTTCAAGAGAAAGAAAGGCCGTCCACGCACAGGAAGGACCGCCTCTAATAGAAGATATGTATTAACGCTGCCAGGGGATTTCGCTATTTTCCAAAAACAAGACTAGTTAGACCAAAGTTTTTTGTTTTTCCCTTTATGCTGTTGAAAACTTCGACAAGCCCTTCAAATTTACCAAAAGGACCGGAAACGGTTTCGCTTGAACTTCATGGTGAACAAATGCANNAAAAAACAATCTCATAGAGAGCCTCTCATAATCAATGAGTTGATGTTGACAGGAACACTCTGCATAAAATTTTGAATATGCAATGGGGATGAGACTGCTTTTGCAGTTTGGGAAGATTCTTCAACTCCGAATGGATTATAGGTGGCGTTTCCTTTGAAAAGAGCCCACTGTACGTCTGGTGCGAATGAGCGAGAGGGAAGCTTGAAGAGTTCAGACCATACACTACTGTTGCTGCCGGAAACGCCCTTTGATGGACGTGTCAAACAGTCTTTCGAAGTATGAACGAAGGCTTATGATACTACTCGCTTCCACCGTCTTACTTACTTAATGCTTTTTGAAATTTCCTCTGCATCACCTCGTGCCCTCTCAAGACTTTTGCTAGAAATTTTCTTGTTTCCTCAGCTTTTGATGATTTCCTCGCTTTACGTGAGCGTCCATTTTCGAGGTCCCTTCTAGCTAGTTTCAGAACAAAACTAAGAACTATCATAACAGTGCTCGGATGTGTGAACAAACTTGGCGTCGAGACGAATTCGCGCCACGCATTCTTCCTGGCATCAAGATTATCCGTCACGGTACTGTATGTCTGCGTCTTATTACGGCTTCCGAGAGTTTGAAACCCTTCTTTGTCGAACGGAGAAGGATTGCCATATATCGACGGCGGCAAATATTGACAACAGTATTAATCTGCGCGTATCACAGTCACTACGCACTGACTATAATCCATTTAGGGAATCATTTGATCAAGTTGTTATTCAGGATCCTCACCGACTTGAAAATTTTGCTGAAGGGACTTGAACTCGGTGGCGTGTGAGAGCAGATATTCCAAACATTGCAAACCTTCAAATGGGTAACTTGAATTCTGCGTAATTGGAAAATTTGGGTGTATCAATGGGGTCGTTGACTTCTCTTTTACACCTATTATACGATTCAAGAATCATAATCATCGGACAGCTGCCAGATGGGCTCGAGATGTCAAATGCTGCAAAGTTTGGAAAATTTTCAGTTCTGTACCACACATGTTTGGAGTGGTCCAGTGGCAAGTGGGCAAATAGCAAACACGCATGGTTCGGAGATCGAGTCCCGCATGCTACTCGCAATTCTGAATGGAAGTTGAATGCAGGAGTGATGTCCCAGACCTGATTGGTTCATTAACAGAAGGCCTTAGAGAGTATACGTTATGAGTAACCGTATAGAATTATTACTAGTCACTTCTCGCATACTCCTGAGCAAATATGGCCCTAATGTCTGGTTTTGGGACTTAATAGCTAAGTACCTAGATGAAAGGAGGAGAAAATGAAAAGNAGAGAGTATACGTTATGAGTAACCGTATAGAATTATTACTAGTCACTTCTCGCATACTCCTGAGCAATGGCCCTTATGTCTGGTTTTGGGACTTAATAGCTAAGTACCTAGATGAAAGGAGGAGAAAATGAAAAGAAAAAAAACTGAATGAAGGAAGTTAATACGCAACCGAGGAGGTTTACGATTATATTCGTAGTAGCAACCTGATAGGAGGCCGTATAGGCGAGACGAAGTGCTCTGGCAAGTACTCTAAAGGAAACTAACCGGTTCACCTCAGTTTCGGAACGACGACCTCACCGCTATTTCTTCATGAGAAAACAAGAACTCCTGAAGAAATCGTTGGTGCCTCTTGAGATTCAAGTGAACCTGCCACACTGTAGCGCTAGAAAACCTGGGCAGTTATGGTTCCACTGAAGACATTTGCCCATTATGGCTGTCAGAACAATTTTACACCTGAAGTTTTCAAAAGAAAAACATATTTGGGATAGCAGTATTGGACAGGTAACCATATCAATGAGTACGGTATATCATGACCAATCGTACCGTTGGTCTGAAGGGATTTAAAAATGACCATCCCAGACCGTGCTTATTCAAAAGTAGAACTATTTTTAAACATTTCTCACTCACCGTGGTAAAGTCTTTCAATTGATCGATATCGATCGATAATTGACAAATCTTGCCAGTAATTAGCACTCTGCGCTCCGGTACAAGTTGGTAAAACAAAGACGGCGCAGACGGATAATGTAAGGCACCAATTAGCCCAGTGACAGTGTGTGGCAAATATTTGCTAGCTGCCTCGTCCTACTTGCACCTGGGGGAAGAAACTACCCGAACACGTTGCTGGATCTATCATAGGGTTCTTTCCAGGTTGATTGAGGTTCGTGCATCATTGGACTCCCAGACGTCTAGTGAGAAGGTTCCTTATAGAAATGCTTTGTTCCTTCACAGTCATTGGCACAGTTCAGGATAAAAAGTAGTAGTCCCTATAGTATGAATCCGAGGCTTTCCCTTATACCATGCCTGCTGTTATAAAGTCGAAAAACGTCAAGGATAGAGCACAACAAGGGAGCAAATTAAATCGTGCGAATGCCACACCCTTCGTGGACAAGTTTCAACGGCTCTGTAGAGGCTGCGCTATCTCAAGAGACTCCCATGTATAAAGTTCAAAAAACTTGTCACAACCCATGGCGACAGTGAAAGGCATTTTCGGAAAATTTCGGCTTGATATGTCATCCCTTTGAGCAATGGGAGCAAGTTGAATCTCGTCCGCCATTACTGTCACGGTGATCCCGTACAACCTCCACTTCCAATACTTTTAAAAAGCCTTGAAGTAGGGTTTTCTCGCTTTCTTCGCCACCGATGTACTACTCTACAACAACACTTCCACTTTTCTACCTAGAAGGGTAAGTTTCCGTTCACTTTCGCCAAGGCACAGAGGCAAGTTGAAGGTCACATTTTCATAGATGATTTGAAGCTGTCCCACAAGCTCCTTCGGTCTACTGAGACTAGACATTTCTTTGGCATATACTTCTTCGGTATAAGGTTGTTTTAGTAAGCATTTTCGGATCTTTTCATATTTTGCTGCTGAAACTTCATACATTGCCGCCCTTTGCAGGCCAGATGACCCACCCCTTTCTTCGTTCGCAGAAAACCTGTTCTTTGAGGTCAGTCAAAACTTGACGGCTTTCTCCGATCATGACGTTAGTATCACAGCGTAGAAAGGAAAATGGACACCCGTGACTTGTCAGTCCAATTGGCTAATAGCAATCTTTTCACACATATGAATATCAATCACATAGCGTCAAAGGCTTGTAACTAAAAAAATCGTTTCGAATCTCGGATCGATATCCGCCCTGACTGTTTAAGCCCTCCATCCATCAGAAGTGGGTTTATTGGTACCAGACGCGTCTAGGAGGGTGAAACCGCTGACCTGTCAATCAGTCGACCATCGCAAGTGATTGCACATGCAAATGAGCATTCAAAAGCCTCTACGAATCTGAATGGTATTTCAATGCATGGCTCATCCACAGACGAAATTTGTACACAAAATTTTTTCCTTTTAATATAAGCTGACAATTAACGAATGAATATAGGCAGTCGATTATATACTCGAATTAAACTTTTCAGCTTAATGTTGCTGTTAAGCCCAAGGCGGAGTGAGGTAACTATCAATAGGGTACTTATCCGTTTGAGTCCCATCGTTGAGACAGTGAAATAAGGAAGTGACTGCTTGAGAGCTTCCCGAGCACCTCATCGCCCACGATCCCATTACTACATCAACCTACAGCCATAATCATCAGGATGTTGTAAGACGGAAAGCTTGATTTCTTCGTTCCTAATGAAAAAAGTGAGTTGGCTAAGTCGGAGATGATCAGAACACGTCCTGCTTGACATCAGCAATTCCTGGATTAACTCGCGCAGCCATTATCAGAGTAACGACTTTGGTCATCGGTCAGTCAGCCTATATAAACGTGACCACATCTAGTTACTGGTTCCTTTTTGCGTTTCGGAGTAGAGGCTTATCAGCTCCTTTTCTTGAACCTGTCATAACCTTCCTGAAATTGACGTCTGAAATTTCTTTCAAAGCAAACCCAAGTTCTCTGAGGACGTACCTGGGAGCTTTGCCCACTATTTGCTTTACTTGATAGGACAATTTTTCTCAGACGGTGCACTTATGTGAAGGCAACTTTACCGTATCGTTTCCAGGGTAGCAACACTTAAGTTAACATCTTCATGAACAATTCGATACTATGGATTCTACTGCTACTCGTGGGATTAAGCTATGGTTACATTAATCCAAAAGTATACATAAGAGAACTACGCAGAGAAGGAATTCCGGAACGGGCGATTCCTCAAAAAGAATTGAATCAGGTAAACCAAGACAGCCACCAGTTTCGTTGAAATAAAAAACAAATTTTGCTCAAAGTAATTCCCTTACCTAATTATTGTTTGAAAGTGCTCACCGTCTAAATCTGTTCAGGAAATTCTTTTGGGCTATCATTGTACTCCTAAAGCCTAGAAATCGAGGCAAAACCAAGTTAGAGAATAATTTTTTTTGGGGAGGGGGGAAGGTTGGTTTTGATGATAATAATGATAATTTATAGTTTCTGAAAATATTCTAGGATAACCTGATGCCGTTAACATTATACGTGGAGCTTTTACTCTATGAACGTGGAAACACTACATGAAAGAAAAAGTCTTTTGCTTCATTCAGCCCCATTTTTGGATGCGAACCGCATCCAACTTTTACTCGAAATTGTAGCTGCGTGTTAATGCATACTTGGCCTACAAATCAGTGTTCTTACCCCTCCAGTTCAGTCTGATACCAATTCGCCGAACTACTAGGGATGTAGGCTTTTGTTAGCGCAGGCAAATATTGGCTGGAATCCGACTTTGGACCAAAACTTTTGAATACTGGTGCTACGCTATCTACATAAAACCATGATAAACCTGATTCTGTTTTACTTCTTTTTGTTACTGGAGACGGACTTAATTCTTCCGATTTTCAGCTTATAACCAAGGTCGACAGAGCGAAAACTGTGCAGGAGATCGACCAAGCTGAAAACGAGGTAACTGCCTGTTTTTCAGAGCTCGTGACTCTAGGAGGTCTAATGTTTTAGTGACCAACCAAGCAAAAAATTTATGACTTTTTCCCCTCAGATCTAGTTAATTATTGAAATACCGAGTAATATTTCTGCAGGAATCCTTGATATTTCAGTTTCAATTGTTCGATTTCTAGCTTTTTTCGTTTAAAGAACCTAAAACTGCGCTTTCATATTTTTTGATTCTTCTACAAGAAAAGGGAGCCTGCTTTCGATCATTGGAATATAGGACAGAAAAAGGCCCATTATAGACAGATTTTTTTTCGACTCACGAGCAAAGATGAGGCGCACTTATTGAAATTTCTTGTATTTTACTCTTGATAGCTATCTTTAAGATAGGTCAAATCAATGAGAGTTTCTCTTGAATGTTCGTTTAGTTTCGTCTTGCTGTGAGGAAGTCGTACAGATACCGATTCCCCAGATTAGACTACGGCCTAGCTCGCGTGAATCGTATCTTCAGATGGATAATCACCTTCCAGGTAAACTTTTTTTAAAACTTACTTTCATCGTTGTGTGGCAGGAGACGCAAACCTAGTTGAGAGACCAGATCATTCATTCAGAAACTATTTGAAATATGAGAGCCGACAAATCTTAGGTTATTAGGCTCACTTAAATGCTAAATGCATGGGTTTCCATGTGCCTTCACTCTCAGAACGCTCGAGCTAATAGAATAGTTCTCGGTCAGTCGCGTCAAGACCTTCCAGTTTCGATGATGAAAGTTCCAGTACGCTCAGCGGAAACTCTGTCATATGGTAAGGGGATGAGTGTTGGGCTAGGGCATCACTGACTGGACTCCTAAGAGACGTTAATAGCTGCTTTCATAGTTTGCGAATTGGCCCGAGAGCGAGCGAGCGAGCGACGGGATACTACTCGTCCGGCGGTATCGACCAAAATTCAGTTGTAAACAAGGGGCAAGCGCCGCCCTCGTCGCTCGCTCGCTCGCTCGNTCGATCGATCGATCGATCGGTTGCTCTGTCAGGCTTCTTCACGAAAGTTTGAGGCGTTTACAAAAGGTTATATGAGGGAACGTGGCTGCAGCTTATTCTGTTGGGGCGGGAGGAGGCTGAAGGAGATCGCATGTAATTTTAGTAATGAAGTGGATTAAAAAAGTAGGTTCCCGTACTAGGGAGGTCCGAATTAGGTTCCGTCCAAGTTTCTACGTACGTTCCATGCTCTACCGACCATTGCCAGAAGCTTAGGAGTGGAGTATCTCTTCGGCATCGGGATTCCACTGAAATCTACTTGTTTTGTACCTAACTTCACAGATGGTCTGCAATTACTGGCTTCCGATCGCAAAGATTTCAGACGCAATTGGGTCGTATGATCAACGCTTTCAACTTACCAGCCTCTGCAGGATTTAATCTTCTCTACAATATAGTAAGTGGTATAGATCAATAATCAGAATACTTTGAGTAATAAACACATTTACAGAGAAGTGGGTACCAGAGAGACTCAGCCACATATAAGGGTGACTTCTCGAAAGTTCATCAAGCTCTCAAAGGCGCTGTATTGAAAGAGGCTGCCAAATGGCTGAACAGAAACGAGCTAGGCGAACTACTGGTAAGTTGCATACTTTTTTTGTTGGTAAGCAAATCCTGTTAGTATTTTTGATGGGTTCGCAAGCGAAAACCAAATAGAACGCCTCCTTTACATCACAACAACAATAATAACAATATCAACAATAACAACAACGACTGTAAACAGTTAAAGTACATCTAGCATCCACTCCTTGCACGCTCTTCGCAGTAACTTTGATAATTCAAACAAATGACTAGAGTGACGACTGTGGTTTTACAGTTCATTTACTGGTAATTAACTTTGTTTCGAATGGGCTATGTATATGCCATTTTCAGCGTCGTCTCAACGAATTGGACCGTCAGGAAAGGCCTAACATAATGCGTGCCTATCGCTTGACTCAAGTAGATTCACAACAACGCACTCCGCTTGACTCGAAGAAAAAGTATACACCTCATTACCGTGCAATAATATATTGAAATAAACAAGAACAAATATACAATAAACATGCTGTTTACTATGTAACTGTTTAAACAAGTGGAATTACAAAAAAAAGTGGCATAGACCAGGAAAGAGTCCTTGGAGAAATTGGAGACCAACCTCGAAGAAGGGAGGACACAAAGGCTCTAGGTAAATAGGATGGAATGATTACAAAACATGTAAACAATGAAGTGACACTGATGAGAAATACAATTTGATATGATATAAAAAAGGAGTGTCTGTGCGTCGTCTCAACGAATTGGACCGTCAGGAAAGGCCTAACATAATGCGTGCCTATCGCTTGACTCAAGTAGATTCACAACAACGCACTCCGCTTGACTCGAAGAAAAAGTATACACCTCATTACCGTGCAATAATATATTGAAATAAACAAGAACAAATATACAATAAACATGCTGTTTACTATGTAACTGTTTAAACACGTGACATTACAAAAAAAGTGTCATAGACCAAGAAAGAGTCCTCGGAGAAGTTGGAGACCAATCTCGAAGAAGGGAGTACACAAAGGCTCTAGGTAAATAGGAGAGAATGATTACAAAACATGTAAACAATGAAGTAACACTGCTGAGAAATACAATTTGATGTGGTATAAAAAAGGAGTGTCAGTCGCGTTCCTGGATGCGCCCGGTATTCAATTTCCGTTCGAAACCGTAGTAGCGTTGGAATGCTTGTATGTAGCCTAACCATGATTTGCGGTGATGGCCACCCGATCTACAAGTCAGTGTATAAGTATAAACACATATTTAAAGAAATACCTATATCTTTAATACAAAATTATAAACAAATAAACATCAATATCTTTCAAGATGCAATATGTTGAGCTCTTCTCTCTGAAATATGGATATTGTGGGAGCCCATAAATAACATGGCTTATGAACCATAACGGAGCTATGAATATGCTAAAACAACGAGAAACTGATCGATTAGCGAAATTCAATCAATAAATTCTTCAATCAAATAAAGATCAAACGCTTCTTGAAGTTTACATGGTATAGTTGATTGGAATTTGACTGAAATCAAAAAAATTCTAGTAGAAGTCGCAGAAGATTTCACATTTTTCACCAATTTCTTTTGGTCCCCCCGATCCCATGCATCACTCGTGTTTTGGTCTCCTCACTGGTATTTAGTGTGGGGATTAATGACGAATAAAACGATAATCTCTGGGTAATCGGAACAGTTACCCATACTCTAGTACCGCATAACAGTATGTTACTACTACTACTGTTCTTTTTTCAAATCACTTCCAATTCTTGGACTGATGCTGATTTACAGGTAAGAGCTTCGGGTTTGTGCAACTCCTTTCCTTCCCCCTACTGAACATGCTTTTCAGCCTCCACCGATTGGGAGTCAGATAGTGTCAGACAAATTGAATCGTACTGGAATCTACGGTGTAAAAATCAAAGAGGTCTGCAGAGTTTATAAATCCACCATAGGTTTTTTCAGAAGAAAATCTGATTCAGATTTTGAAAATCCTCGACAACAGTACAGCTGGAAGCGAAGAGCAGAAAAATCGCTTGAAAGCATATACCGCATCCATGAGTAATGTCAAGGTAAAGTTTTAATCGTTAAGTGCTTCGAAAAACGTGCTGAAGAGGTCCCTCTATAAAGATAGTTGGGCTGCTTCGAGCGCCCTTTTAGACCTTCCTTTCGCACCCAATCCATTGGCATTGACAGTGGCTCCACGTCTCTCTATGGGTAGCAAGAGGGGCAGTCATCCTTTGCTTTCTATCTTTCTGAGGACTGGTTGGTTAAAACCTATTTGTCAAGTCAATCAACCGGTTACTATTGAATTTTTTCAATACAAAAGGAAAAAAGAGTAAAAATTGTGGCGGTAATTAAACTCGTCTGTGGGATGTGCCCCGCATTCCATTTTTATTGAGAATTGTAGAGCTGTTTTGAATGTGTATATGGCTTATAGAATGACTTCGTTCCTTCAATGTGGCGTAAGGTCACTACTTGAAATAGAGTAGAATTACTGCTTCCATCTCACGAACTCCCAAACAACATTACATATATAGGTGGTTCTAAACGTACCAATACTTCAGGTCAAGCAGGCTACTCAGAAAATTTTCGACGAAATGCAAAACGTGCAAAATTTCACGTGGATGGTTCTAAACCGTACCGATGAGGAGCTCAGTCCCGTCCTCGGCGACATCATGATTCAGGTTGTTTACTTGTTTTGTATTGAGCTCTTTTCCGTCATTCAACTCCTATATTCCTTCACTGCTTGTTTTGATTGAGAATTCTCATTCAGTTGTTCTGTGTTAGTCCCCAGAAAGGGATTGAAGTTTTCCTCAATAGAAACAGTTTGGGGCCCCAGTCGGGAATGACAAATGTTGAAGAGGATGGAAGAGGGTGTGACGCGTCGCGAGATAACTTTCTAAGAATCTTTCGCTCTTCAACGGATCTCCTTCGTCACCTCATCCGGTGAACCCTTTTGAAATGAAGATCAATAATCGATTGGCGATACCCTATCGGATGCGAAGAATATTGGTATTACATTGGGTTCTACCGAAAAAAACTCCCCTAAAACCCCTTCACGACTTACTTTACGGTCTGAATCACTCATGAACTGTGATTGTGCAAATCTTGACGGCAATTGTGGACGGTCCCTCTGATAAAAGGTTTACCTACGTCTACCCAGACCCTTTTGCCAACGAGTACTGTGAATTCGAACTCCTGGGCTGTAGGAATTTTCCAACTACCGCTGTATAAATAACTTTTTCTTTCCCTCAAATGAAAGTGGAGGAAAGAATTAGCGGTGTCGATGCGTACTGTACAATACCACTAGTAGCTCCTCATTCCTTTACCATCTGTACAATCATCAGTCACATGTCTCCCCTTACTTCTACTTTCTGGCCTCGAAACTTCTGTATTTCCAGGTGCAAGAAGTGATCGATCGCACCTGTAAGGACCTTAAAGGCAACTACACTGTCTGTCTTCCGGCCGCTATGCGTAACGTCGCTTCACAAATGATTTCTTACGTTGGCAGGAATAAGACGGTTAGTGTTGGCCAAAGTTGCAACAATGAATATTTTCCCGTAGTTGAGACAACAATTTCGATTACCGTTATGACCCTGACATCCTTTGGAAATTGAAGTTTTCGTAGTACTGTTGTTAAGAGGCTTTTGAAGCACTGGAGGCTAATTGCCAATATGAGACAGGAGTTTTGCAGTTTTCAGACCCCTAAGTTCTAAAACTCAGCCGTGCTGTGTTCATTTCAATCGTCTGTTACCTGCATCTGAAACAGATGGCGAAGATGGCATTGTTTTCAGGAGTATTTATAACGTTGTGATGACCCATATCTCTAGAAACACCACGAAGTTCGATCAGGAAGTTATGACAGCCTTGCTGACCTGCCCCCCCCCCNGGGCCTTCAATTCCAATGAACGACCCAATCTAGGATCAGCAACTATAGGCCTGACTTAGGCTTAGATAAGGTCCACTCACCATTGATTCTAGGGATGGGATGGGAGCTAACACCGTTGTTGGCATCGGCTGTTCGCTGTTTCTTTCCATTCCCAACCCTAATAATTTCTCATTGATTCTGCGATTTTTTATTTACAGAAAATAGCATTCGATAGACTTCTGGAGTGGGAAAGCGGACAGAAAGCTGGTATCGAACGAATGCGCAAGTTCTTCGCCTGAGCTCAGCAACTCGTCACAAAAGAAATAAATCATTGTTAAGACTCTCATTTGTTTCTAGTGTGTCCCCGTTATAATTCGGTCCATTGGAGCTGTAACAGTCGAGAACGATTACCAGTAGTGACTGGTGAATGGTGTTAATGAGTAATCGGTAAATATTTATTAATAACTCTTCAACACTCTGGTAAGGCACGTTTAAATTTGGAAGAAAACAATGGCAACATGACTAGCAAAGACACATCAGCGAGGGCCGAACAACAGCTGACTCTCGGATGGGTAAGAAGAGATCGGTTCAAACACTGAGGCAGAGAAAATACCACGTATGAACTATTCGAGGACGAATCCCCTCATAGGACCAGAAACTTTTGAGGCTGATGTTTTTGTATGCCACACAAGTATGTCTTTTGGTGTGTCGTTATGTCCAAAAGGTTCGGCGTCTTGTTTCTTGAAGCCGAACTGCGTCAAAAAGCACGATTCTGGCCCGAAACCGGCTGATTTTGCACAGGTCTTGCTGAAGGTCGCACTGAAATAGGTTGGCAGGTACTTTGATTCTCATGCTCCAAAAAGTTTGAGCATCTTACTTTTCTACCCGGAACAATTCTTTGATGTGAACTGCAAATCCTGCCATGTCGGTGGCGAATTCTCGGTGCGGAGCGTACATCACATCCCACGCCACCACTTTGCCATTAGCACCCACCTTCGGTGCTTCTACCCATGCTCCACCCACGAGTCCTGGAATAGAAATGAAAGATGTCGAAAATCAACTCGGCCTCATGACTAAAGACCTTAGCGACTTATTATTACTGCGTTCTGGAGCCTTCTTAGGAGTCCATTTTGAAACGCTTTTTCATTAATAGTGATTAAAGTTAAGCCAGCCAGTACTGAACTTCATGCTCTCGACCATTCATTATGGTCAACCAATAAATAAACAACTGAATAATTACAAAATAATTGAAACAAAAAAATCGAATTTCGATCGATAGAGAAATAAAAGGTTATGTACAATAAAGGTGAAGGTGGTTTTAGAGCAAGTGACGCACTATCACAAACGCATGGTCATGGGTTCGAGACCCGGCTCGATATCCGCCTAAGCCAAACAACCAACTTCCAACCTTCCAGGGTCGGTTGGTTGGTACAAGACTCGTCTGGGAGGATAAAGCACTGACTTGTACATCGGCTGGGCACCGCAGGTATAAGCCACATACGCATTCATGAGGCCACAGCGATTCTGAATGGAAGTCGAATGCGGGGCCCATCGACGAATTTGGCATGGTTCTGCACTTTCGCTGATGAAGGACCCTTTCCCCCTAGTTTTTCATCCAAGGAGCAGCTCTTTCGAACCAGTTATAGGAGTAACCCAATTCTTTCAGAGAACGACTTCTCAGAAGGCAGTTGTTTGGGAGATGGGGTCTTTTCAATCCCCTACGATTCGCTTCTTATTACATTCTGGCGTGTAACTGGCAAGTTATGTTGGTAACCAGTTACGTTATTCAGCCTGACAGTGTTCCTTTTTCGATCAGTCGCATTGTTTTCTATGACTGCCCTTCACGGTGACATGCACAAATCGTCTGTATTGGCTACATTTCCGCCATGAAATTAACTGTCATGAATGGGGGTTTTTGTAGGGGCAATTGTCAAAACGCATATTGGTCCATGATACATCTGTGAGAATTCGGTAACAGATTGTAGTGGTTTTTGTTTAGCAGAAATTATTGTGCGCCACAGACAGAGAGCAAGGTTTAACAGGCTTTTTCACCAACGCGGAGGATTACCCAAAAATGGTTTCAAAGGTTAANCTGCCAGCGAATCAAGTCCCAGATCGATATTAGCCCAAGCTGAGCAGGCCTACCGTCTCTCGGGGTCGGCTTGTTGTACCGGACTCGTCTGGGAGGATAAAAGCACTGACTTGCACATCGGCTGGCCACCACAACTCACTGTGTAGGCCACATACGCATTCGAAACGCTATTATAACTCCGAATGAAGTCAGATGCTAGGCGCATCCCAAAACGGGGTTGGGGTGAGTGTTTTATTAAAATCGACGAAATAATTTAGTAGCTAGTAATAGTAATTCGCTATTCTCACGAGGAACTTGATTCGCTTAATGATTAAGAACTCAAAAAACCGAAACAGTCGAGGAATACAAAGAACATACCTACTGGCCATATTCCCAATCGCTTTACTTTTCGAATATACTTGTCAAACAATCGAACATCGTACGAGTTATCGTCGTCGGCAAAATACAGTACCGCATCCGTTTGTGGACTGTAATTTTCCCTGATATACTGTAACGCCAAATTTCGATGCGTCCAACCGCGACCTGAAAAACGTAATTCAAAAAGCTGTCGACCAGACGTCCTTTAGGGATTTATTCGATTGGGTTACTCTACGCATTTCACCTTCGCCCAAATTGGGTGTAATCAAAAGCGAATTCGATTTGTAGTGAACGTTAACCTCTAGCAGTGATCAGATCGTTTAATTCGCCCTTTTGAACCTACGCTTGGCTAGATAAACTGATAAATAGGGGAACAATTCAAAAAATAAAAAGGACCAAGGCTTGTGAGATCCAGAATTAGTGGATTAAAGGTTCACAGAATGTCTTTTAAGTTTTTAAATCGAGACTGTTTCAATAAACAAACCCAGTGTCTGAAAGTTTCGAATGCTTCGACAAAAAACAACACCAACTTGGCATTCCAGGCGCTGTTGTAGTAGCGAGGTAAACGTAGGGTATGGTACTTCTGTATAGAAGTCGGTCGATTGCATTCACCGTCGATTTACCATCTTCTACCACAATCCAATGAAGATTTCGGACATGATTCAAAGTCTGCGACAACCGAAAACATGCCAGGCTTCATTGAAACTCAGTTTCCAATGTGCATTATAATATGTAGTATCATGTATTATCACAAATTATTAAGTGTTATTATTTACTATTACTTGTTACCACACATTACTACAAAATATTATTGCTGTTATTTCAGTTCTCACTCAACCACTGATTGCATTTTTTCTATTTTGTGTTTCTGTTCTATCTTATTTTTATTACTTCCTTGACCTGGGTGGGAATTGATCTTCTCATCGTCCACGTGGTTACTTCTTTTCCGCTCACTTCCGTTTCTTATCAAAACTATGCGAAGCAATTCACTCAAGATAGGGAAGGTTAACTGCTTGGGAGATCTGTTTCCGGGTCAATGCCTGTCTAAACCAACCAACATCCACTCACACCTCATCGAAAATGGCAGGCTGGTTTGGGAAAGTAACAACCCTGACTTGTACATTTTGGCTTCAAAGGGTATTGTAAAGGCCCAACCAGCATTCCAAATGAAAGCTGAATGCGAGGCGAATCCTGAAATTGGATTGATGAACGCTAGAAGCCGTGCCTGTTCGGGAGGGAACCGGATGACAAAGAACGGCTTAGTTCACCTATGTATGATGATGATCATATG
>UZAF01018710.1:14505-30200 GCA_900617895.1 Haemonchus placei | reverse complement strand
AGAGGTCACGCGACCAAAAGAGTTAAATAAATGGCTTGTTCAAATGAAACACCGGATGCATACCGTGGAGAGGTGCTTACCCAATTTGATTCAAAGTCGATTTGGTGGGGGAGTTCACACGGTATTCATCAATTGCTATGAGGTGGAAGGTTGGAATCATCCGGTATAGATAGTGCTGCTTTCTTCATTTGTTACACAGCCTAATATCAATATGCGATATCGTGATGACCGTTGGACCAGGGCGGTTACTGGCTGGATCCCTCTGGAAGTCAAACGAACCCCAGGATGGCCGCCACCAGCAAGATGCTCAGACTTCTTCACGAAACCTTTGGACGAAAGCAATGCTATGCCTCGTGTCCCTCAAACGAGGACGACCCACTGGTCCACTCTGGCTCGCGACAGGGACAAATGAAGCGTTACTGACGCCCGATCGAGGAAATCGATAATCAACGGGACGACAGGTTATACAGGTGAACAACAATATTCGTGATAGAACGAAAAAGGGCTTGATAAAAAAAACTAGTTTCGACCCCCTGTCGAAGAAAATACGCCATAGGAGCGCCAGTTCTGCCTGTAAGAGACATGGCGCTCCATATGCAAAAGCGCTTTATGGTGCAATGGCAGTTGAAGGCCAAAGTAAACAACAGTCAACGAGATGGAGGGCCGTGATGAGCATCCATCAGTTAAAAGTGGATAAAAATGACGTTGGACCCGTCCCATATGGGTGGACTCTACCTGTACACTAACAATCCGAACAATATTTCTAAAAAGCAGGGACGCTCATGGCTGATTTGAAGTGGCGCTTTTGAGGTTCAAGATGATTGATGTGTTCGAGAAAATAACGACGGACTTTGATCATTGAAAAAATGATAAAAACTGAGATAAGATGATATTGAGTGGCAGACAACAAACATACGGTGAAACAAGCAATAAGCAGAGAGAATACTGATTTGAAGATGAAGGGAAATTGAGCAAAATTTGTTAGCCGAATGTCCGGCTCTTTTTAGCCGAATGTCCGACTATGTGGCAAATATAAAAGGAGAACCCATTCGCAAATGGATACTTAAACCATTCGCAAATGAATACTTAATTCCAGGAGAAATCTGCCGCCTCAAAAGTGAAAATTAAAAACTTTCGAAGGGGCATCGCATGTGATAACCACAGGGGCTAGGAGGTGAAAATATTAAGAAATGTAAAAAAATCTCCCTTTCTGAGGCTGCCGTCCAGGAGCTGAACGCATATTTGACAAGGACGTTTTCTCTAATTCGATAGGTCATCTTTATAAAGAATAAAAACTGTTAAAAGCAGATGAATTATCCATAAGTTCAGTCCAGTGAGCATAGTCCTAGCCAGCTATGAGGACTTCCTTTCATGACCCTGACTTCAGGGGTTCCCGTCACGAAACCACAAATACAGAATACTAGTTAGAAGCTAATCTATATGGCCTCCTAGGTAAGGAAAACAAGAAATTCATCATGAACAGGTGTTATTTATCCTCAAGCATGCGTGCATGGACTAGAACAACAGAGAAAACTCTGCTGGTGCTGCTAGCCTACTCACTGAATTTCAAAGTAAACAGGAAGTAAACAATCTTAATCGAAGCCGTTTCAATTGAATCTACAAACAAAATACTTTTGGAACGATCCAGGGGGTCTTGGTGTTAGAGTGGAAGAGAACGAGAGTGATGGCGGCGGAACGGCAGAGACGCAGTGTCGAACACATCGATCGTCGGCTGCCAGTGGGGAGGTGGACGTGAAGACGTCCCCCTCCTTTGCATTTCTCTGTTTCGTCGATGTCGTACTCATCATCGTAGTCTTCGCTTCTTTTACCCATACATTACTTTCAGAATGATGGACAAAATGTCCCCGCCGGGTACCGCATCCCCAGATAATCCGTTGACAAGGACCTCAACCACTCCACAAACAATTCACACTCCACCACTAGAACCAGGAGTTCCTATGCAATTTCGTAGGTTTATTTTCATTTACATAGGAGAGTTGGAATGTTCAAAGGCACGGTTCACTATAAAAATGGCTTGTGAGATATACCGCTAGGATAAATTTGTGGCTCCCTCGTATAGCATGTGGGCGTTGTAAGATCGAGAAATGGCCTAAATAGGGCGCTATAAGGGCTCACTGATTGTCCCGTTTGTATGACTCATTTTGTTCATAATCAAATCCAATGCCTTTCTGGGCATGCACGATTTCGGAGGTTCAGAGTTTAGCACTAATATTCAATGTTGCTAATTGTAAGTTCAAATATCAAAAGCTGATTGACTTTAGTGCAGTTCCCGTCAATGCAGGGCTGGTGAGAATTTTGTGGAATATGCTATCATCGAATAAAAAGGCCAACCATGGGGGCCCGCTTATGAGGACGCGTCGCGTTTTAGTTTTTCTTTGATACAGTTATTCATCGATATGCCAGAATTTGGCAGATAGCGTTCTGTACAATATAATAGCTAAAGTTCTTGAACTATAAATTCATCAAGAAGTAAGCGGATTCATGTTGCGCAGCTTTTCCAACGTCTTGACTGACGTGTAGAGGAGTAGTCGTTCGCTCACTTTCATCCTTCCAAAACAATTCTTCCATATACAAACGACATGACGAGATCTCATTCGCCAGAGTTCTTGGCACGCTATAGTCAGCCTTACACTTAGCCCTGTGTTGGGTCCAATCAGGGAAATAATGGTGTGTGAAAACCCTGGACTTTGCAATACTGAATGTTATGAATGAAAGAAATCCTTCATGCCAAACTCAGACCTTCCTTTCTTTATGTATAAGTGTGCTACTATCTTCAGAGATGCCGTTTTTCGCCAATCCTTTCATGTCACCGTTCATGCCTCAGCAAGGAGTACCTA
The DNA here is from genome assembly GCA_900617895.1 of Haemonchus placei. NCBI lineage: Eukaryota > Metazoa > Nematoda > Chromadorea > Rhabditida > Trichostrongylidae > Haemonchus > Haemonchus placei. The sequence continues at coordinate 27,342 of UZAF01018710.1, read as the reverse complement.
TGGATGGTGCTGCTGCAGCTGGAGCGAACCCTGCGATGCCAGCATTCTTCTTTTCTCCTGCTCAATATCAAGAGATGATGCAGCAGTATTTTACACAGATGATGACAGCTAATCAATACGGGATGAATATGGCTTTCCCAATGCCGTTTGGGACTACACTTGTCCGACCTTGTAGTCAGGTGAGCTAATCCTATTTAATTCACTCGTCTCATCTCAAGTGGAGCTAAGTTTGCCATCAATCTTTGTGCCATTCATGAGGATTTACCTCGGGGTCTTTTACTAATCGCGGCTTTAGAAGTCATGTTCTCCATCTCTTTGTCTTTGTAAAATGTTGAAGAGGCTTCTTCTAAATCCTTCTAAGACGAAAAAGTTCTCGTTCGCACCATAAAAGAATACCGTATTCTGAATAATTACTCTGCCTACGAAAAAGCCTCAAGAAACTTTTGAGTGATTTCCAGAAGTGTAGATTTGCGCATATGCTCTCTGGGTCTTCTAATGGAGACTGTTTGATATTTGAGAAAGATAAGGTTAATATCGAGTTACACTCAGGGTGTCATCTTTCTCTCTTCCTTCAGAGTTGGAATTAAAGTAATGGTTTTCTTCTGAAGAGACTATTGTTGTTCTGTAAAATAATACGATCGCCCTATTCTGTAGTGTTTCACACACACAGGCAGTCAGCTATGTGCCCCATTAAAATCGATTTTTCGGAAAGGGTTCAAGTTTGCTGTAAGTTTCGATGATATTTTGTGCATTCTTGATACGGTGAATTCCAGTTCCTGCACTTTCGAAGTATCCCAAGAACCATTTCGCCTGAAGAGTTTTTTTTCCTTTTAGACTTCGGGAAAACTTTCTTATATTACCGCTTAACTGTTTCTCGAAGTATCTACTGTTTTTTTTTTGTATTCTAAGGGGTGAAATTAGAGAGAAGTTCGTAGGGTATCTACATCTCATGGCTTCTTATCAAAGTCCCTTAGTTATGGAACCCTCTTGCTTACCCTCTTGTTCGCCTGTACCACAAAGGTGCTTTGATTATTCGTGGTTTCGGTCCTAAGAGACGATTTGGAACTTCTTGAAATCCAATCATGAACAGATATTCCAATACTAGAATGAAAATCTCTGAAATTTTCAAAAATACTCTCCTAATGTTGCTATTTTGTAGCGATTGCTACGTTGACGTTTTTCGAAAACATTCTAGCTTAGCATTTTATTCAATTTGTTCCCGAGATCCCTCTGAAGTTAGCAGTTTCCTGCCCTTCTGCCATGTTCCTATTTAGCTGTCCCGCATTAAGCGCAGGTGTTTCTTATTTGTGACGTTTTCAGTTTGTTTGACAGACAGGACATTTCAGTTTGTGAAACTTAATGAAAAATGGTGTTTGATCTTATTCTTATTCTTCTTCTTATTATTATTATTATGTTATTGTTTACCAGTCGGTTCGACTAACACCGGGCTTAAGGTTAACACCGCGCTCCCTCCTTCATTGACATGTTGTATGTAGTAATCGGCTGACTCTTCACGAAATCCTTGGAAATAATAATATTTTCCTGTAGATGAAGTTTGACACAGGACAAACAAATTACTCTTCATTACTTATTATTTTACTTTTGTTATTATTATAAAGTTGGTATTCAAGGCTTCACAATCGGATGGCGTTGGGGAAACAGTAAACGGACTGCATGAGTTGCATATATCAAGCGGAGCAGATCGAGAGGTAGAACATTCCACTTCAAAAGTTTTTTCTCTACTTATTATTGGTTGTGATGTGACGTTCTTTTTTGCAGGTCGTTATTCCATCTAATGTTGCATGCCAATCTGATTCTCCTTCATCGTCAGGCAAAAACTCTATAGCAAGCGGAGCAGAAAGGGGTAAGTTTTTTATGTGGAAGCGAGTTCCATGTGCAAAATCATTCCTTTCTTTATATGTTTGCTACTGTTGCGAAATCCGCACATCTGCCGAGATGAACTAACCGCTGCTATTGTCCGATAGCTTTTTTTGAGTGAAGGATACTTCTGCGAGCTCATTTAGTCGAAGCCGCGGCTCGCCAACATTTCGTGAATGCATGTGAACGCTTCTCTATTGCTGTATGCTCATGTCTCGGTTGCGCCCTTTCGAAACAGCGCTCGCTGATTGTTTTGCCGTCGTCGCTTAGCAGATTAATTACGACCTAGAGTGTGTCATCGCATATGCATGGCATTGCTTCGGTTCGTGAGATTTTCTAATCGAAGACCCTTTGCGGGACAGCAATGAGGGCCTCCCGAATTTACTATTCATGTCCACTGCGGCCTAGAAATACACAATATGGCCTTCTCTGGGTTTTTCGTAGGAATGATTCGCGAGGGAAGAGAAAACGGGCAGTTGGATTGGTCACGGTCAGCGACTATTGAGTGGTTAGCATTACTCACTGCAGCTGTTTTTGTTCAAAATGATGAAAAATGTAGTTGATCAGCTCTAAATCGATGTGTGACAGTAATGATCATCCCCTGAGAAAAAATCAAATTGCAGTTGGTTAGCAGAAACAATTTGCTGCACCATAGCCAGGGAAGCATGCATGAAAAGGCCCGTCCTCGAAGTTTCCGGGTCACTCATTTCTCCATGCGATTGTGTTAGTTCGCAATAATGATTGTAAGGTTTGCCTATAGAAAAAAAATCGTGTAAATCGATTGGGTCATGACATTTCGTGAAGTTAAAGCTGCGGAAATTGAAAATTCGATACGGTCGGTCGTTCTTTGAAGTCAACTGCTTAATCTTATATGTCTTCCGTAAGGAAGTGAATACGGTGGTTACTGATTAGTGGAAACATATTGGGAAATAATACGCTAATCCAAGCAACAGCTTGTTCTTGTTTATGTCTCAATGCAAAAAGCATGAGTCCTGCATCTTCTCCGTTTTGATGTTGAATACAATATAGGACGGCATTTTTTCGACAGTCTAATTGAATATAATTTTTAATTTCCTTTTCCATTACATTTATTCTCGTTAGCTCAGGATATGAGCAACAGCTGGCTTTTAGTAGGCGTCGAGCTGATGTCCTTGACGGTTCTCGCTCCCAACCATGATTAATAACCTGACCATCGTTTTGATAGCTTTCCTCACTTCTTTGAGTAGATTGAAGCGAGCGCTGACTGACATCCGAAGAGCATTAACTAGTGCTATCTAGGATAGATGCTGTCTCCTATGGAGTGAATGGAGTTGCGTTGTTGATAGCGGTCTCAATTAAAAAGTATTTCATGAGGGGAAGAGTGGAGCTCACGTAGGTTGTTGGGGTTGAAATCGATTCTCGCAATGTTACCTATATTCTTATAAGTTATGTCATATTGTATATCGTTACGGCAAAAGACGACGGAATGAACTTCGAGTAGGCTGGCCTATTTGATGGTTCACCTGGCTGGCCTCATCAGCGTACGCGCCTGAGAAATGGCCGATGTGGTGGGTGTAGTGGCAAGTGGCGCACCATTCCACGCGCATTGTTTGCTAATCGAATCGGGGATCGTTACTCACCCAGGCCAACGAATCCTTTCATTCCCCTGGTAATTAGCTCTCGTAATGAAATTTCCTAAATTGAAACTTGAACTAAGGGGTCTCGTGATTGCTTTCCTTGCTTGTGGGACAAGTAAGTTCACTGAAAGAACAACCGAATCCAATTGGAAGGTGTTCCTGTACTTAAGCGACTTTACGAGTAGAAGCTGATGTGCATCCCATTAAAGATCAATGACTGGTGTCAGACATTTATGAGGCGATGCACTTCAGTCTCTGGGCATCGAAGTTTTCGTTGGAAATCAAAGGGAAATGGAGGATGTCATGCGGAGAAAATCCTCCCATGAAGTTTTTGAGTATTGTTCCATAGATTATGTGAGTAGAGCAATAGTTCAAGTCTTCATTTCAAGGATGGGGAACAGAACCAGATTAATTCCTTCAAAATTTTCACTTGAATTTTCACTCTACCCGAAGAATTTTTTGCTCTGTCTTTGGATATGGATGGGTACCTGTAAAGTATCCACGAAGGAGTAGATGTTAATAAGTTTTCGAGTAGGGTGTTCACACACGGCCGAATTGTTCCACACGACTTGAGTGCCGCTTCATTAATGAGCATTGCCCTTGCTTCTGACTCGCTCCTTCGATTTCCTTGCACTTCGGGAACATTTTCAGTGAAAGCCAGGCAACGTAGCCAAGATGTATCGTTGCATCTTTACATATAATACTTATTGACGTGAAGTATTGCACGAAACCTGATGAAAGTAATCAAAAACTATCCGTTTTAGGGGGCTAAAGAAACTACGATGAAGAAATGAGAGAGGTAAAGTTAAAGAAAAGAAGCGAAACCCTTGTAAAAAAGGAATTTTCATGAGCTGTCGTCTTTTATGACAAATATAAACCATTTGAATAGTCCTTTAATGAAGATTTGTCGTCAAGATTTTTTCCTTCTGAAATTCATCGCATTCCATTGAAAAGATGGAATTTGTAAAGACATTCTTAGAGGTAGAGATCTGTTAGGTAAAATTGTGGTCGTTATAAAGAAAAATATCATTGCTGTCTGCTTCACTGAGTTGCAAGATTCTCGAAACCAAATAGGAAGTTTTGGTCCTAATACTTCAGTTTCGATTTCAGTTGCAAATGAGGTCTCCGCAGACAGTAACCGAAGTTCTTCTGAAGAGCAAGGACAGGTTTGTATCGTTTCTGACGTTTTTTTTTACTCAAAAAAGGGTCATGCCTTTGATTAGATATCGCCCACGAGTGTTCAATTTCGTGACCACCATAATTCTTCCACGTTTCAGGGCAAGTCACCTTGTGTTGATTCATCATCTGAAAAGGTTTCAACGAAGAGTGAAGGAGAGGAGGCGTGTGAGACACCTAAGAAGAAGTTCGAACGCAAGAGTTCTCTGCCAACGGAGGACGAAAAGACCTCGAATCTGATTCGAAAACAAATGAGCGAAATAGAGAAAGAAATCACTCGACGGTCTCAGAACAAAAATATCAAAAAGGTAGGCCCATTACTAACTAGTCTACTATTTCTGCGAAATCTCAATCATATCGAAAATTTTGTTTATATATCTGGAAGAGGTTCTGAAATGACTGGGTGGTGGAGGAACACGGTTCTCGCTTTCAATTTCTTGATCGTTCGTCTTTTGATACAAGCATACTTTCTCCTCGCTATGTTTTTAGGCATTCCCATGTTCGTGGCAGAGCGATTCTTTCATTTGGAGAATACTCTCAGAGTACTATATCTTGGAGACCTTCCAATACCCCTAGCTCCTTCCTTAATCTTGGAACCTAGGAAGTTAACTAGTATTCACGCCAGCTAGAATCAATTTTAAGTAATATATTGGGTGTCAGTGTGATGGACGCTTGTTGCGGCGGCTAACTCATTAGCCTTCTTTTCTCTGAGTTTCCTCGTTTATGGCGCTACCTCCAGTCCCCATCCTTTCGATATACATCCGATTATACCGCGCACAAGGAAATTTCATCTAACTAGGAACTAAGNAAGTTCTGCCTGAGATTCAGAAATCTTGCGAGACATCCTTCTTGAAGTTTTAAGTTTAACACCAAGTCAGTCATATTGTTCTTGGTTGGGCGTTTAGGAAAAAAAAAGTTTGCTGTAGAAAGTCAGCTAGCTGTATGTCTTTTTAAGAAAGAGGTTACTCACCAGTGAATACCGGAAACACTTTGAGGAGGTGTCATGGGTGTCTTTATGGTTTATGAAGAGACAAGAAATCGAGGTCATTCAAAAAGAAGTTGAAACTTATAGCTTTTCATCTGGATTTATATGTCTTGTTCAAGAGCTGATGTGATGTAGTGGCAAGTGGTGTATGGTCTTAGTCACGGCTCGATTTTACCCACCCAGACAATTCGATACGCTCCCACAAATCTAAATGGAAGTTAAATGTGGGGGCATTCCGAAAACGGGAATAATTACGCCAAAAACTTTATATTTTATCCATAATGATTCCCCTTCTTGATCTTGATTTTTCTGTCGAGGGCCTGAACAGTGGTGTTGATTTGAAATTTTTCTCTGCTGATTGTTAGCGAAACATTTTTTGAACCTTAAGCGTTAGGGTTTGGTCATATTGTTTTCATCAGAAACCATCACAGTGGAAGCGGATAACCATCTTCCTGTCAGTCGTTATCCTTACTATATTTATCAATTATTAATTCATCAAAGAGATTTAGTGGAGATAGCGCTGTTTTAGTGCCGTAAGTAAAGGTTTAAATAAGGTAGAGGCTGCTGCATCTGGAAGGGGTGGCTTTGTAATGCTACTGCTGAGGATATGAGTTCTTTGCTGCAATTCGGTAGTTGTCCAAATCGATGGGTTCTAACGGGTTGCGCTTCACCCTACTGATTGCTTCATTTGCGCTTTACCCTGTTGTCTTCTATGGAATCAACTTATGGCGATATAAAGGCTACCTACCGGTTGTCTCTTCGAAAATGTTTTCAGTGACATTTAACAAATGGAAAACTGAGACGAACGCGAAACGACAAAACGATTCCGTGCAAGCAATCTTAATTTCCCCAAAAACAGATTGCAGTTGAACGAAGATGTTTAGACACATACGGCCCTTCCAGTTGGCTCATGACTTGGTTCTTCTATAATTCCAGATTTTAAAATAAAAGGGCCCCCTCTCGATGTCGGGGAAGTCCAGAACGGAGCTTCAAATTGCTCGTGTTGAGCAAAGAATGCAGATAGTCAGTGCGGGCCCAATCGTTTCGCGAGCGTTTTGCGTACATTCTGTTGATTTCATATATTTTATCAATTCAAACTGATTTTATGTTCAATTTAAAGAGGTAAAACAAGCTCATGCATCAATATCGCAACCCCTCATGCCACATGTGTGACTCCTGCATCTTACTAACTGCGCCACCGCTTCACTTCGAATACAGGAACGCAGCATGTTCATGTGGTCGACGGAACCGCACACTACATGGAGAGACTTCTTCCGTAATTTTGTTCCTAGGATCCTACCGGAAATTGGAAAGTCCGCCGTCCGCAACACATACAGCGTTTATAAAGCATCTTGAACGGCCACTACGCCCTAGCGTTCCCCTCATTTTGTTAGTTGGGAAGCATATGTACTTATATACTATATATCCAGGTTGTTCGAGTTGATCGGCATAGTAATGAACGTGAAGTATTCATGTAACAAATTCTGTTAGATCTGTGACACTATGGGAGCCATTAAGCTTCTGTATGACACATATAAAACTTTCCTTCTTCGCACCAGCATACTAATGTGTATTTCTTTTTAGTTAGAGTTGAAAGTAGTACGTGTGGTTATATTTTCTTAGTGCGTAGGTTGGATTCAGATAGACGATCGCGAGTTAGCTGAGTTATTCGGCTCGTCAGCGGTTGCCGCTGGCCTCACTTCAGCGGCCTCTATGTCGGCTCTGAATGAACATGCTACTTTCGCACCTAACTTCTCATCCGGCTCCAATGACTCGCAGGTCTGTCTGCCGTCGTGATGTGCTTCTGTGGTGATGACGTTCGCTAGCATGCCGTGATTGTGTTAGTTGGAGTAATCAGACGTCATTTTCTATCCCTATCGTCGTCTGCCTCAGTGTACTTCCTGTTTTCCTCGCAGAACCCTTATAAGGTGCTTTGAAACCTGGTTTTAGAAATATCAGCTTTATTTTTGGTAGTTGAATGTGTTAGGCTGAACATTATTTCGAGCCAGCGGTTCCTGCCCTAGTTTGCAGTCTACAGGGTGTACTATCCCTTTCGTCTTGCAAAAGGGTTAGCTGATAAATTTGGTAGTGAGCGCCAGTTCGTAACATTTATTAGAAACCATTTCAAGGTGTTGTCGACTCTGTGTACTTGCTGTGGTAAAATAGAATATCTCAATTCCACAGTTGTCTTGGTGTGGAATAATTGCTGTGGTGAACCTTTGTTTGATACTGAAAGAATGTCATCATTACCCCTATGCTGTATAAGTGGTCCGTTCAGAGTGCACTCCCCTTCTCGGCGGCCGTTAATGAATGTAAACCTCCACCGAAGGAGACAATCAACCAGCTAAGGTCGTCGTTCAATCTGCCCGAGATGAGCTCTTCACCGGCTCAGCTCCAACTTCAAATGCAGCAGCACTCTGGTACAAATTCAATTCCGTTTGCATCACCGCAGGTCAGTTTTTTTTGCAGCATCACCTGGTATAGTGTGCTTGTAATGTTCAAGTATGATTCTCTTGATGTTATAGATGGCTGGAATGCCTCATGGCATGAATTCGCCGCTGCATAGTCAACCGATCATAGGTGCTATGACGCAGCCATTTCCAATGGCTCAACCTTTTCCATGTGGGCAGCCAGTAATCGGTCCGTTCGCCGCTGCACAAATGCCCTTCGCTGCAGCACAATTCCACAACAGAGGTCACAATGTTTCTCACGAGGTCAGTTAAACCACTTCATATGGTTACGATGAGTTTGGCACCAATGGTGCGTATGAGTTATTTCGGAAGAGGAGCTCGTTCACATATCAGAGAGATTATAGGAGCTGTGTGGTTCCCAATTTTTTTCCAAATCCGTCTCCTTAAGCTGCCTCAGAAGTTTGGTAGATGGTCATTTCTCTTTCCAGCAGCTAGCTGCTGCGTTCCTCCCTCAAGACCAACGACCAAGCCAGGCGGAACCACAGTCGTCGAACTCGGAATCCGTCACTGATGTAACAACAACTTCAACAGTATCAGAGCATGTAGCAAATGTACCATCTGGTGGTACTATTGCTCCTCCTCCCCCGCCAGCCAGGCCAGTTCACCGACGTATTAGTCAGGTTAGTCATCAAAAGTGATTTTCTCTTTGTAATGCTCTATCTCTGGGTAACCTGACGTGTTGCAGTCTGCTCAACCTTCTTCTTCATCTGAATGGCCAGATGAAAATAAGGAAAACGGAAGTACGGAAGAACCTGTTTGGGTTCTTCGTGATTCGTACTTGAAACGAATGCAGCGTGAAGTGAAGGAAGAAGTACGGTTATTTCTTCTAGCCAATCCGCATTTCTGTTCATTGAATGCTGTTCAAAAGAAGTTGTTTCTTCTTAGGAGCAGCGGGACGAATGGAACGGGGACGCAAACACGGCGGCCAGTGCTTCATCAACAACGGAAACTCCTGCAGATGGTGAAGAAATGGAGACTGATCGGCTGCTTCTTAGTGGATCGACAGGTGGCTCCCAGCCTCCGCCCCCCTCTACAGGTCACGGAAAGAAGAAGAATAGCAAAGAAAGTAAGTGTTGCTTGTTTTAGAAAAATGCGAAAACAGAGTGGCCCCATGTACGTTTTCCTCATAGCTTCTAAGCAAGTTTCGATTCGGCGCTAATAAAACCTGTTGTGTGTACATGTCATTTAACAGTCATAGAAAAGCTATTGCGGTATACTTTCTTAAAAAAGCTGTTTTCACCATGCATCACTCTGTGTCGCTCACTTGCCTCTGCTACGACTAAATCACATAGGTGAGTAATGTGCTTGCACTCGACGTCGAGTTTGCTATGTTCCGAGGTCATCCGCGCTTCCAGTTTTGTGATTTTCTTTGGCTTGCATGGTCCATTACTGTTCTACCCAGTTCTTTGATCCGGGTCTTGATTGCTCTGAATGAAACTGATTGCGGTGTGCCCCGTCCCTCTAGAATTGCTGCTTTGCTCATGTGACTTTTCCACCTTTTTATGTTTCTGAAGTCATCCCCACCTTTTTTGATAGCTTCATATGATTTGCATTTCAATCCTAGATATTCCTGGGATTGTGGCTATATTGTTTTTTGAGTTTGAATATTTTATTGTAAACAAGACGTTTAGATTGTCTATGACATTTTAGCTATGGTTCATGAACCTGCAGTTCTCATCGAGGGAGTCCTGTTCCGTGCGCGATACCTTGGCTCAACTCAAATGATGTGCGAAAGCCGTGGCAGCAAAGCAGCAAGAATGGCACAAGCCCAAGAAGCCGTGGCGAGAGTGAAGGTGCTGTTGTTTCACGTGGTAGTTTAGTCATTTCAGTATGGTTGCAGTGTTTCAGGCTCCGGAGGGTGAGATCCAACCAAGTACTGAGATTGATTTGTTCATATCAACTGAGAAGATCATGGTCCTCAATACGGATTTGCAGGTTGGTGAATTAGCATTACAAAGAAAAGTAAGGTTGATTGATGCGATTTGCTCCTCGCTCGCTAACTCTTGAATATTAGAATACTTCGTTTACCCAAGCTTCTCCTCATCATGATAGTGGATATGCAGCTGCTCCGCATGCTCTTTGACATAATAGTTGCCGTGCTTATGTAAAAAGCAGTTGCCAGATATTCCACTCATAATTAGTTTGATTTGTGAACTTAGATCCTACTTACACAAGTCAAACATTCATTCCAAGTTCGCCCTTAGATTTTCGTAGAGTCGAAAAGTCGGTATCGTTGACGAGATTCATAGATTTTTTATAGCTTCACATTCTTCTTTATCTTTTTAACAGCCTTTTCAGTATTCAAAATTCACACTAACTTATGCCAACAAATTTTGCAGTAACATCAAAAAATAGAAATTTGGATTTCCACAAAAAGCGAACGCAATTTATGGAACGACCGAATAAGGTGATGCCCTTTTGTAGGCACGGTAGAATTTCATATCGAACCATTTTTCACAATGGGCTAGCGAAAAATTTTTAAATGCTTACCAATCCAATTTCAAGATGTGCCGACCCAACAAGCTTTCCTCAGAGTTAAAATGACGTTTGAATGCTCCTATACAATCAAGGTCATTCGCAACCGGACTCACTTAGGAGGATAAGAGCGAACCATTGCTTTTATTCCCTTAGGTGAGTCCATTTGGCTGACCGAGAAGATATGGAATGCTCACTTACAATGCGAGCGTATCGTTAGAAATTTGACCCTACGTGAGGTATTGCGCCATTCGGCCCCACCGCACCTCTGCCCACAGTATTTTTTCCATACTAGACTCTTTTACTTTTGAAAGTGCACTTCTGTCTATGAAGTGAGCTTTTCTCAAAGAGGGCACGAGCGTCCTCTGAGAAGCCCTACTTTGACACGTTGTAGATACTGTGGCTTCTATGTCTGACAGTCCAACGTTTTCTTTCTGATGGAATCAATGTGTTAAGATCCGCAAATTAAGAAGTCCACATTGAGGATACAAAACATTAATGATGTATCATTGCAAATAGTTAGCTTGGTCCTTGGCTGCAACTATGATAGTGGCTGTTATTCTTGACCTTTTCCTCTGGCTTACCCAAGTCGCTTAGCTGACGGTATACATAATGTTGGAATTCTGTCTACGTGATATGCTCCTTCTTTGTCAGTAGTTTCTACAAATCCAACCGCTCTCTGCTAGATCATGCGCCCGTTTCAATGTTTTTCACAATATTTTCCTCTGTACAACCAGTCCTCATTTCAGAGAATCTCCGATACAGATGTTCGGCAGGTGAGTGTTCGATGTTGTGTTGTGTATTATGAAGCGTGTATATTGAGGTTCACTTTTGATTGGGAATGTCGTGTATGATCCAATTTTAATTCAGTGGCGGTGTACGTTTAAATGCGATGGTGCGCCTGGAAAGAGTGCAAAACTGTTAATCACAACTATGTCAATGCATTTCATTGTGTTTGTCACTTCATAGCTTCATGGGTAACGGAATGAAATGGGTTTGAATAGAAAAATAACGTCCTATAGAAATGAATACAGAGACTAATGTATTGGATCACTTCTGCTGCACACCAACTTAAGTTCAGCCGGATTAAAGGCGTGGTTGATAATAATTATGAGTTATCCTTGTTATGTCGAAATGCGGAAGTTTTGGCTGGGAATAGTGCATCAGTGGTAAAGGAAGAGGAGAGTTTGCCGATTTTGCGAAAATCAAGGCCTCTCGAAGGTGCACGAGATCACCATGACGGAAATGGCCTGAAAGGAGGAGNGGGGGGGGGGGGGGGGGGGGGGGGGGTGGTATTTGGATCAGATTCCAGTTGAGGCAATTGCACAAAGAGCTGGCTTCATCATAGCAGGAGTGTCCTCCAGAATTGCCCTTCACTATCGGTTTGGGTCATGAAAAAGTTTTTTGAACTTTCTACATACATGGGTTCCCGTGTGAACGTGTGAACGGAGCAACCTCTACTATGCCGTTGCAATTCGTCCGCCCATACCCACGAGACAACTTTGTGCCTTTCATAACGCCCTATCTGGGCCGTTTTCCGACCGGGCAGCGCCACAAATGGTTTACGAGAGCGACACACGTTTATCCTGACAGAGTATCTCATACGCCATTTTTATTGTGAACTGCGTCTTTAATCATAACAAAACATGAGGTTATTCATAGAATGTAGTCATTTTCACGGGACTTTAGTAGCGTGCTCTGTGAAAGTCCTCTCCAATTGCGAAATCCACTCTTAGACAACTGTGCCTTCGAAGGACTGTCACAACGATCCGTTTCTTCGCCTTCACAAATTTTGCGACAGTGAAGGCGAAAATCAGTTCAGCTACTCTTTCCACTGAAAAACGGAATAACTTGATGGCGGAGTGCGCTTATACCTCCACGTTAGATTGGTTCCAGTACTCGTACTCGTTATTCTGCAATAAGGCGTTGTAATGAGACGCAGTCAATGAGATGAAAATCTGAAAAGTTTAAAAGGAAAAAGAGCATTCAGGTAGAAGCGTGGGATCGTGCAAAACTGCACTAAAAGTTGATGTAGTCAGCTGTGGGCTATTAATAATGGAATAATGTGTAATGAGAGGACTGATCCCCGATTTCCTCCATGCGTTTGCACCTATGGGCGCTGCAGTTTCCCTGTCTGAACTGTTTGCCCAGATCAGTGAAGAGACACGAACCAGAAGAACAATCATCAAGCTCGAAAAATTGGCGCTGCCGAGGAGGCAAGGCTTAGGTGAAAGGG
>UZAF01018709.1:3395-17574 GCA_900617895.1 Haemonchus placei | reverse complement strand
CAAAATAACTCTTACGTTTCTAAACAGAAGAACATATAAAGAAAATCTTATTTTCAGGAACCGTTTACTATGTACAATTTATCTGTACTTAACAACATCACCATTTTCGACCGAAAATTCGATCCAAGTCAAAGAAACTGACAGTGAGAAACTGACAAGTACGGAAACAAGAGGGGCCAAAAGTGCCTGATGTACACCATTATCGAAATCGTACGAGGGCGAAGAAGATGGAGCAAAAATCTTCGTGTTACACCCAACAACCAAGAGTTCCAGCTTGCTTGAACTCAATTAAAATCGACTAGAACTTGCCGGCATCCCTCTATTATAGCAACGCCGTACCTAACTAGCGCATCGATTCCCCTACTAGTAAGTCAACATTGACTTATATAGTAGAGGTGATTCTTAGAAACGTCACATACCTCAGCAGAAGTCTACTTGGGTAGTAACACTGCTCAATGCTGACTCGGTAAGTTAGCTCGAGGTACTCCCGCCCACTGCCAAAGCCACGCCCATTCACAGAGGAATTAAAATTAACAAGAGACACCTATAACTGCCATGAGTCGAAACAATTCTAAGCAGTGCATGCGAATGGCCCGAGTTTCAGAATATCACCCGATTTTCGAAGGTTGACTGGAATGAACAGTCGTCCCAGAGCGCTCCTACACCTTTACCATTACCAGTGGACTAGTTAGCTATAGTCACGTACTAGAAGGCTACCCTTTACATTATTCGACCAGCGACAACAAAGTTAGGAATAAACTCCGATCTTAGGACACCGACCGTACTTCTAGCGTTCCAGGTAATGTATATTTACCAGTTCAGGAAAAACAAGAAATACGTAATAACCGAATAAATCAGTGGACAACAGTATTTTAGAAAGACACTGTTAAAACGGATGATATCACTTGTACATAGAACGATATAAAGGCCGAAGATAAACAAGGGCGAAGGTTGTGTTCATACTCCTACCGTATCACCAGTCGTAAATTATTTACTGAAATGAATGGTGTCGCCGTAGGAGTCCTACGACTAATACATGTTATTTTACGAATAGTAGTAGTGTGAAGCCATAGTGAAAGTCTGGAGGCGGACTAAGTTTTCATTCTTGTCACTGAGAAAACGGGACCCCGTTTGACGGCATGACATTGAATGATGACCGGAAAGCGAAGCTATCAAAACTTATAATATAGAAAAACAAGAACTAAAGGAAAAAGGTCATGAATTATATAGAAAAAGGGCAAACATTGCCAGAAGACACATAAATGATGGACAGCCGTATCTGAGGGTGGGCACTTCACGAAGCAGCAACAAATATCTCACTTTTAAAATTCTCATGAGAATTCCCCCNNCCCCCTACCCCTCTGCCTGAGTCCAATAATCAAACGTACCCGAAGGAATATCCGTCATCTATGTGACATGTCAGAAGGCGTGAAGCAATGGAATTCGAGGACAAGAAAAGACTGGAAATAACCAACAAGTTAATGCGTATTGTTTCTGAGCGATTTCGTCCATCCTCTCATGGGATTGGACCTAAATAGTAATGCTTCAAATATAAGAAAACAAAAATATGACATGGCATTATTCAAACCATATAAGTAGCCCATTCAAAGATGAATCAAAAGTTCAAAACAAGTATGAATTCTCAGGGGTATAGTTCAGGTGACATTTGACTATTTTATATGAGACAATATCTCAAATCTCTAACGTTCCTCTCGGGACCATTTTTTTGGTCTTCAGCTTTGCAGCCATCCTCTGCACACTCGGCATACTGATCTGAGTTTTATACTTTTGACCAAAAACTTCAAACACGTGACCTATTAGGCAGTTTCGCTTCCGCTCGCTAAAACGCTGCACCGCTGTCGTACTATAGACCAAAGTTCAGGTTACTTTGCTCGGCGAATTCGAAGGGCGCGGTACCGCTGCCAAAGAAAACTCGTCCTGTCGACGGGCGCTGGGCAATAGTTTTGAACTTGAAGAAAACAAATATAAATGAGAGGATGCAGGATGAAAGGAGATATGAATAGCGAAGTTTCCAAGTTCAACTAAGCTCTTCCGAATATACTACGACATTCTTACTTTTGAAGGATTGTTGATGTGAATGTTTGAGCAAGGTCATTCTAAGTGATAAAACTTCCTACTGAAGTACTGAAACTGTATTGTAAATGAATACTAAATATCAACATTTGCAGTAATAGAAGCAAAAAGCAGCAAATTATGGGCAGTGGAAGCCAAGCCACTTGAGTGCTGGACCAACCTTTGGTCACTTCAGGCGCTATCACAACAAAAGATCAATGGCGACAAGATATCACGAAAATGAAGAAATGCCGATAATGGGGACAAAGGTCATGGTATTTCATGATACACCCGATAATTCAGAATTCCCATTGGAATGCTTCAAAGTATTACCACTTTCTTATGAAAGTTGAAAGCATTAAAGAAAGTAAGAAAGATGAACAGACCAGCAGAAAAAATTGAACTCTTTCATGTTACTGGTAGATTTATTACTTTAAATCACCAGAAATGCAGTCTTGGAATCACCTTTACTACTCCAAAAGATCAAAAAAGAGATCAAAAATTTTTCCTGAAGGGACTGCTCAAGTTTTTGGTAAGGGAAATGCATATAGTTTTCGCAAAAGTACAACTTTTTACTCGAATTTTAAAAGGGTCCCAGTAGTAAGCTCTAATTCAGTTCACTTTATGATCACAAGCCTAACGTCCACTATTGAAAGGGCACTGAAGGGCCCTCATAACAAAGTTTTTACTAGATTCGGTGAAAAAAAAAAGTTGTGAAGCCAAATAAAGTCAAGGGCGAGATCACGATTTCAAAGGAAAAACGTCGCCAACAAGAAAGAATGATGCCATACATGATATAAGGACACTGAACAGAATTGCTAAATAAGATAAAAAGCAAAACTGCCAAAAAGACCAGCCCGACTCTGGGGTGCACCCATGTATTCAACTTCCATCCATCAATGTTCTATCGTTTGAGTGGTTTATGTAATGAATTGTAAGGCTGGCCCAAAACCAGTTAGCGAGTTCATTACCTTGGATGCTGCTGAATTGCTTGGCCATTTGAAAGGAGAAAGCTGGTAGACCTGGGCAGGTATCGATCCAGGATTTGAACTGCGAACCATACACGCGGTAGCAGCACCGAAAGGCATGCGCCTTTCTGTCCACAACAGTTCAGCACTACTGTGGGGTCTTATCAATGGGGATCAGGTAGATGGATTTGTGCATAGTAGATTTTAGAGGTTGGTTCTAACATCGCTATTATTTCAGACAAGAATGTGATTAATACAAGTTTAAACTCTTATGTAGTAAGGAATGTTACCAAACACACACATGTCGATTGGAAAATACCTATACTAATCAACAAAAAATCAACAAAGTAAAATAACAATTATACGCAATTGCAGTAAACCAAGAACAAAGTATTATGAATGCAACTCAATGATCAGATCACATTAGACTGTCTGTTTTCGTAGATGTAATGATAACAGAGTTTAAAAAATAGTTGGTAATTACTGCATTACTGGTAATACGCGTCTTTCTTATGTTAAAGTAGCAAAATAATAAGGTCGAATAAGTTAAGAACAAGTAGTACAGCTGCACCTGGCAGTTACAAAGTATCTAACTCGAATTTTGAAAAATTTCCTGTGGGGTGGTACGTACAGCGTGCATTTGCGGCGAAAGTACGCCTTGACGACAGTTATTTGGAAGAGCCCGGTTGCTCGGAGCGTAGGAAACCTGGAATAAATGAGGAAGCTTGGGAGCATTTCTATATTTTGGATTCTCGATCTGCCTCCAGTATAGATAGTTCCAGTTCCTTTTGTTTTTTCCTTTTTTCTTGCTATAGACCTCTACTTTAAGGTTTTCTTGGAAAAATTACTTCCTGACCACAGTACGTCTACTTCTTCGAGTGTGGGCAAGAAAAGGGAGTAAACAAAAGACGCTTTGCTATGAGGAGGGTAGAGTCATAGCACCGGGAGGCAGTTCGGAGAAATCTCCGAAAACTGGTAGGATTTAATATTGTGTCCACCGTCCCTTTGGGAAAGAGTGTGTCAAGGAAATGTAGGGAAATGGAGATATGGACAGAATAGGATGGACATATCTAAAGGAGTCGAAACCCGTTCTCGTGTCCGTCTCTGCTTCCATTATCCCCTTCAAGGGTTTTCTTTAGATTACCTACTTTGTCACTTGAAACAATCACGGACGGTATCAGTAGGTGCCTTCAAAGTTCAAAGACGTGCCGGCGACCGACCGACCGAATGACTTGCTGGCCACGTGTTGACAATGCAGGATAGACCGCGCTCAGGGGCGCGTAAGCGGTATCGATCGATGCCAAGCGTTGTCAACGCGTGGCCACTGACGCCTTCTGTCGGTCGGTTGAAGAATCGCACGTCGTTGAACTCTGAACGCACCAATTATGGTTGCTACTAGTGGTTACTCCTGAGTTACAAGGATTTGAACTTGTGGAGGTAATGAACCAGCTTGGCACAACACCGTTATGACAGAATCCTCCCTAAACCGATTATATGGGTGGCACCACATCCCTCCAATCCGTGGCGGCATCGTTATGACCGCGCCACCGCTCGGATTTACCCTATCAATATGTACGAGGTACCGTCACTTTTTGACTCCTTGGAGTCATCCAAAAATTGGCAAGGAGGGCACTCGACAAAAAAAAAAATTTATCGCGCTTACTCCAAAATGCCTATTTACTAAAAATTCAGGGTTTACCCTGGGTGTTAAATGCACACCTAGGTATAGTTGTTTTGAACCTGAACTACGATATCTTGAACGCTACGGAATGTACTATACTGTCACTGTACCCATTCCTTGGAGCGACAGTCTGGAGCCCAGTTTTCGCAGCCGATTTTATAAAGCAGCTTGCTCCGTATTTTTGACGATTTAGCACGACCGTGCAAAAATGTTTCGCCGCGTGAGCGCAGACGACGACAGTGCAGCAGATGACCGCGTTATGCTCTATTTGAATTTTTTGAACTTCTGCTACGTATTATTATACATTTGTTTGTGTGTTTGTGTAAATATTTATTGAAGCAAACTAGGAATTCTGATTGCTCAGTTTTTACACTGGTTTCTTGATGTTAAAAATTTAGGGGGTGAGAGTTACATTGTTGTTTCATAAACTTTTCATGGTTTTTCATGAAATGTTCACAAAATTCAACTTCAAAAAAGTTTTACACTTTTACACCAACCTTTTCATTTATTCTTCGAGACGAGGGCCGCTTGGGAATCTCGGAAAGTTTGACTGGCGATGTAATTAGTTTGGGCGATGGCCGCCTGTAATTGGTTGTCGCACCTAACTCACCAATCAGGGGCATTCCTCATATTCTCACGTTTTTTCTTTTTTAGCTCCAGCCAAAAATCCTTTCAACTAAGTAAGTGTGGCTGTATTTTTTGATATTTCAGGAAACAACTGCCAGCGAAAGTGGTGTCCACTTCTAGTCGCTCTACGCCACGATTGGATGAGAACTGATAAGATGACGACCAATTTGACCGAAACTGTTCTCCGCAGTAATCGTAGCCAGTAGTCATGAGAACATTTCAGTATTGCTGGGTGGCATCTTGTGGGTGACGTTCGTCAGCAGATTTTTTGGGACCGCCTCCCATGCAAGCGCAAGGTGGTGATCTGGTTGCTGAACGGGAGCACGCGATCTGCATAATATTTACTTTAAAAGTTATCACAAAAATATCATAAAAATCGTCTTTAATGGACAGTTTGTCCTTGGACCTGTTCATATGGACTGGCTACTGACGGAAAAGTTGTGAAACGAAATTAAGCTCAAACCTAATTGAAATTTCAGCAGTAACGTTCAAATGGGGAGTAGCGGATTCGTGGGGGAAGGAGCATACATGAGGCCATGCCATTTCTACACTTTTGTGGATCATCGAAAGGAGGGCCTAAACCCAGCATAGCATAGGTATAAGAATTATCCCTTAGTTCAAAATGAGATTTGATAAGCTCAGCCCCTCCCATTAGCTCTGGGGCCTCCTGACCTGGGAATAGAAGGGGTGTTTCTGCAAGCAATACGACCTTGAGGCGAGACTTTCGTTGTTCAGGGACACTTCTTGCTCCTTTCCTGGGTTGAAGCTTGCTCGAGCTTCATGTGCCACTGCGCCAACTCGATCCCAAAGCCATCTACAGTGCGGCTACCTCTCAAAGACCTCGAGCGACCTTGGCGCTTCCTGAGACGTTCTTTTTAACTTCGAATTCATAAAGCCCACTTTGAAACCTCACCATCAATCACAAACAATGTTCTATGTGCTGATTTAGCCAGTTCAAAATTATTCAAATTGGCTGGTGACCCTTCTGGAAGTTTCCTTCTTGACCATGCTTCTTCCGCCTAGCAAACATAACCTGTTCAGAGCGACGCTGTTTCCCTTGTCTGTCTCCTCGTTTGATTTTTATTCTTTGGCTTTGTTGTCGCGGGGGGTCACCGATTTCTCGGCTGGTCTTTCAATATTGGAATGCTATCCGTGCTATAACGGTTAGTTCCCGTACATCTCAGTAACCCTCATAACTGATACTAGTAATAACGGTTACTGCCAGATGGGGAACCATGTCTTGCTCCCATGCTTTTCTGTCAAGTAGGAGCAGAAGGCTGGTCGAAGGCATGGTTATACCGACTGGTTTTGCGATGGCTCGAATCTCGTTCTGGAACCTCTTGGAATCGGTTCACTGAAATCCGAAGGAAACCACCATTTCCAAGGATGATCCTAAAGGGTAATTGGGGCATGTAAATACATATGAAATCCTCTATCGTCGCTAATGAGTAACTCTGTGGGAGGCGAACGGTTCCCCAATTAGGGCCATGTTTTGTTCACTACGAGACGTACATATTTGTTTGCAGTGAGTTAGTCGATCTGTACGGGTCAAAGGACAAACAGTGCGTTCAGGTGGTAAACTTGTGGTAAACTTTCATAACACTGTAAGCGACAGCTGCTAAACTGATTGTAATACTGATTGGTTTGCAGGGTACGCCGATAAAGAGTTGTAAAAAGGGGCCTATGAGATGAAGATCAGTTTTTTTTCACGTTCCTAAGTACGAGAAAGCTTGTTACGAGCACTGGTCGCCATTAGTACTGCCCGGCTTCTCAGCAGTAGTAGATGACACTACTCCTATACTTGTGCTATAGTACATTGCACCCGGCTTACTTTTTAGTTCAAATTGATCAGACTGTTGAAATTTGTTCTAGCATTACGAGGCCTGGTAGTGAATCTCATTAGAGCGCAGCAGTGACCAAGCTCATTATTTTGAGGTCCAAACAGTGAACAAAATAATAGAATGTAGCAGGGATGATCCTCGTTGGTGGATTTTTCACAAGAGCAAATCACAAGCAGCCATGGCACACTTCTACAAGAACCTTTCTTGGCGGTTGTAGGTGAGGAGCACTAGTAGAGAGAATACAATGATAGTACTTTTTTTATAAACTTTTGGAAATTGTCTTTTATGTAGTGTCTTTTGCAATGAGATTACGAGGTCTCCAACAGAAATCTGTTCTCATTTCTTCCCACGCCAGTAAATGAGCTTCTCTGGAGTGACAACGAAGAATATATTTCTATCCAAACTATCCAAACTCTTTAACAGTATGGAAAGATATTACAATTCGCAAATGTCGTCAGCAAGAAAAAAAATAAGCTCTTTTGAGGAAGTTAGTACGGGAGCTAGTTACAGTAGCTATGCGTCGGCCCAATAGACTAAGAAAATTTGAAGCTTTGGATTACTGCAGTAGTTCTTCTTATATTTAAATAGGTGAGTTTTGGCGGCAACAACAGAGGTCTGGATAGAAGCCATATAGTCGGAATACTTGACAGAAGAAGATTGTAACAAGTAGAATTTGTTGTGCTTTCTTGGGATCTGACAACGAGTTAGCAAAAATTCGGAGAACCAAGCTCTGGATGGTTGCCTTTCCTTGAATGCATTGTCGTCGTCTGTGCAGGCGGTCAGTACATCCAGTGTGCAGGCACCTTCAAGGCTCTGTGCGAGATGTGGCAGTGAAGCTAATAGTTTTCGCCCCTTGGTTTCTTTTCATGGGGACGACCTCTCCTAGTCCGAAAGGTGTAAATCCGTAATATCCAATAGTACATTATCGCTGTTGCGAATCAAACTGAAAGTATTCCAAGCTCTTTAGCTCGGCTGTAGTGCTAGCCGATGTGCAAGTCAGGGCTCTTATCCTCCCAGATGGGCACGAAACCGAAGGACCGACCAAAAAGGAATTGGAGATTTAATCTGAGTAGTTGAAAAAGGATCAAAGCAAAAAAATTGCTGTTCGGAGGGATTGGGTCTCCAAGAAGGTCCTCGACAATTCAAAAAATTTCGGCTTCATCTTTGCCAACCCCTTTACTCGCTCTAGTCCAACTTAATCATGGCTTCCTACTTATTCTTTTTCAAGCTTCATCGTGCTTGTTAAACTATTCTCAGGGTACCAAGTTTCTTGGCAGTCGTGGATTCCTTGGTATGGCTTGGATACCAGGTTGAATTGATCATGTTGAGCTGATTTTTAAGTTTGTATACTTCAGAGGATCCATATCCTGAATTTCTGCCTCAACTCCCCAATACAGCTCACTCGTTCTTATGGCTCCTTGAAGCTGGGACATAAGAAAGGATTTTTTCACTTGAAGTTTCATCCTGCCTTCTAATAATGAAGACCCTTTTGCTGACAATTCTGATCACTTTATATACTTTTTTTCGCTTCCCCCACCGTCCGTCTACAGGGGCAACATCATAGGAACAAGAAACGCTCTCAAAGAGTTTTGGGCTTAACCTAGGCATAACGGTAGCACTGTCCTGGCATGCGATCTTGGACTTAACCTCATCCTGCCATTCGAGATTCTCGTATCGAATTCATTACTAAAAACGAAATGGTGACTTCCGTAAGGGCTGCATGGAGTGCACTGGAAAGTAGGCCTAAGTAGCCCATGCACACCTTTATTTCGAGCCTATTCCGGACTTGCATTTGAATGCGTGGCGCATTCTTCTGTGGAAGTCCTACTATGTAAGTGGATAGTGCTGGACCTTCCAGTCCTATAAAGTTAGTCATGCGAAGTGCATAACATGTATGTATACTCGTGTTGAGTTTTTGAAGGGTTGAGCTTCTGGATCAGCAACCAGCTATTTAAAAAGAATTAAAATGTCACTTTAAATGACCTTACTTCCTTCTTATTACATCGAACACCATGTTGTGGTCTTGTTCACGTTATAGAACCACTAGTTGGTTACACATGCAAGCAATCTGTTGCTGAAATGACTGATCAGTTGATTGAAACTGGCCGAGGTTCAGAGCGAGTTTGGACTGTTTCGGGTGACGAAGCGCTATCATTATACTTTTCGATTTTCTTAATTTATGACCCCTTTCGGTACCGTACCTCGCCATTATTCTACTTGAGTGATGTGAGACAATAGTTTCCTACGAAACAGTTTGTAGAGTTTCCTGCACCTATACAACTAATTTGCAGTCACCCAAATTGAAGCTGCAAATTTCGGAAATCGGAAATGGGATGAGGACATAAAGACCAGTCTCTTTGGTTCCTCCCCTCTCCCCTTTTATAACCGAATACTGAGTAAGTTAAGTATCAGCTTAAATACTTATACCTTAGAGTATCCTGTGGTTACTCTAGTAACGTTAGGGTTTCCTACTTGGTACTTCTGACCCCCCAAATTTCGGGCTCTTCCTTCTGTTAATCGGCCCTTTTCTACATAGTCCCTTCTAGGGAACACATAGGATGATGATTACTTGAACACTCCGTGGCTGAACATTGAATTTGCCTACCCTGAACCAGTAGACTGGCTAACCAGTAGACTGATTGTGAGTCATACTCGATGCACTCGACTACATTAGACTACTAGAATAGGGTATTCAGTTAGTAAATGGAATATACAGCTATTTATAATAATCTATGATGCGTGGGAGGACTCTTCCTTTCAATGCTAGACTTTGTATTCATTTGTGATACCATCTTACTGTTTGGTAACAAGAAGTTCAAAGTCCGGATAATACCGGCGTAATCAGCACAATGAACGTTCAAATGTCTATGTTCATACCCAAGTCATACACTTCATTGCAATCGATTATTAAAATTATTCGATTGAATAAATGCTGGACAATATGATTTAAAACTTCTTGGAAAGTTTACAACAATCGTACTATTCAAGCTATATAAAGTAAATATTCATTCTCTTGTGCCAAGCACTAGTCAACAAATGATCATATATGGAAACAGTTTTTCTCCGAAAGTTTCCTGACGGATCGATGACGGACAGAGACAATATTGATGTAAGCAGAAAACATATAGCTAACATATTACTATTAAAATAGAGTATTGTAGTGATAGAAGTGATCAATCCTGCTGCAACAACAACCGTTTCATTTATGAAACCCATTGGAACGTCTCGAATCATCGTGTAGAGATCATGTATGGGAAGGAAATCGGACCAAATCGATCCCTATTATATATAGCTTGACGAGAATTATAATCGTAGCAATAATGCTAGCGATTGTGAAGTTGACATTGGCTCGGCGAAGTGCGACTCGCTGCCGGTGACTCGTCCGAGTGCGACTTCATCGAGTTCCGCTCGGGCAGTCAGTACCAAACTGAACGTCGTCCGAGAGATGAGTAAGTCGTAGACATCATTGGATAGTTGGGGATCGTTCAAAATTGCAATACTCATCTTTCTGAAAGTAATGGAATAAGTGGTATATGATTATGACAGTAAAGACGACGAAAATTTCGAGGAGCGACTGGTCAGAAAGTCAGAAAATGGTAGGAAATAGCGTCGGAACGTGGGTATCAGAGCTAATAACTACAACATTTCGAGACTGATCGTTCTGCCAGAACTCGGTTCAATGACTATCGTTTTTCTGGCGACAAGTGTCATAATTAATAGGGAAAACATGCGAAACAAGGCCGTACTAGCAGAACCTGTATATAAATGGGACGGTGGCGCCAGCGCAACGGACATCGGAACGTCGCGTAAACGCGGTGTGCTTACGGTAAGCGAAATAACTTTGAAGTTACAAACATGAATAAGGAATTGTGAACAGAGAAGAATATACAGTGAATATGAAGAAAATCTTTGGGCCCAAAGAGCTGGCCAACGTGACGGCCTGACCAGGACCACCTACCACCTCACCAACCCGCCTCCTACAGGTGGTCTTAAATGCTCGCGCCCGATGAACCGTTAGCGAAAGTGCGTTTCCCATGGGAAGACAAACACTTGTTACATGCAACAACGCGATGCAACAGACAGAAAGATGGAAAATACCCGACCCAGTGATGTGTGAATGTGTGTGGGCGATTCCTGTTTCACTTATGGAAAAAGATTAGACATAACGTCATCAACCACCTGAAAGACCTGATGTCGTGGACATATTAGGATATCGGTATGGCAAATTCCAATTAGCCTCTTGAGCAAATGGCCAGAAATAGATCATGAATTACCTCCCACAGCGGTTGTTCAAGGATCAGTACCTATGAGTCATATGGACTCGGTCTACTGGAGATATATTTAGACCATGAGAAATGACGCCGAACAACAAGTTCCGAGATGATCCTGTTTTAGCAGAAGGACAGTTACAGTGCGAGAATCTCAGAATAGCCTGCAAATTTCGGAAGCTCGGGCAATGGGCCCTGAGTATCGGGCCTTTCTCATGGAAACAGTCGTATGTGACAGCTTGCTTATGTACTCGGTCAGTGTAACAAATACGCGTCTCATTGTTTGTATTGTGTAATATACAGCGACCTAATGCAGAAACGTAGCCAACCAGCCAGCTTGGCTGGTTATGGGACGACGGTGTAAACGTTTGAAGCGGTCCACTGGTCGTGAGAATCGGCATTCCGACGACGACGTCAGTCTGAGGCATCGGCTTCGTACGACGCCCGGCCTTACTTGGTATCCGGGAATGCCTCAACCTGGAACCACTCAAGCAAAGGGCCCATTCTTCAATCCTGGGTACTTGTCCTCAATACTCCATGTTAGCTTACGGTACAAGGGGGATGGAATTCTGTGAAAACCGTTAAAATTACAGTAAACGATCTCTGGTATAAGAAGTAACTGATCGCCGAGGTAGACAAGCGTTACATTTTTGCGTGGGATGTTACTGTTTCAAAACTATTTCGAGACTCTCTAGTAAACCTGTTCTCTGATCAAATTGGATTATTTTGAGCCCTATTCCTAGATCATTTATTAGGAAATAATTTGCCATGTACCCAGACATGTTGTGACAGCAGGAGTACGATCATCACACTTGACGCTAAATATACTGCAATGCGACGTGTAGTGAGTGATTACCAACAGGTTCAGCGTGAATACTCTAAAGGTTGTTGTCACGCCATTAAATATGAGAACGCAAATACATTTTCAAAAATTAAAAAACAATCCTGAAATTTGAACTTCAGTTTCATAATATTTGAAACGGCAAATTTTTTGTGGGTTCCATGTTCCTGAGTGCAACGAAATGACTGAGACTATGAAAGATCACATGCTCTCGACATGAAAATGACCATGGAAACTCATGTGGAAACCCCTAGAAATGCAATGATTCCGATTTCCGAATTCCGAGGGCTTACTCCGAAGGCTTCGGGTCTCTGATGGCTTTACTCTTTTGGGGTATGAATCCATCAGTGGGTCCAGGGTGGATCACACCTGATTTCCAAGGACCAGACATGTGTTTACAGTTTGTGTTTGCTTGCTAGTAGTTGTAAAATATTTGAAAAGGTGAATTTTGTGCTCGTTTCATGTCCTACAAGTTCAACTTAGTGATGAGCGATGAGAAATTGTGTTTGTTTGAGATTAAAATGGCGATGGAAACTCATGTGGAAACACAAAGAAAGGCAACGTTTACGATTTCCGATTTCCGAACGGTTGCTCTGAAGGCTTTGGACCACTGACTGCTTTACTCTCCTGGAAGAACTGACCTTTCCGGAGGCCCAAGCGGATTCACGTACTTTCTAGGGACTAAACATGTATTAACCGTATAACCCTAGAGAAGTTCGTCGAAATCGATTCATTTCGTGTGAATTAAGTAAAATTACTGACTCACTCTTACTTGTTACCTGTCTGTCTGGAAGTTTCATCAATACAGCTATTTTTAGAGAAAATGTCTGCATCATTTACAACACAATGTGATCTCTGGGCATTAACGGTGTATGTTTACGATGTTTCGTTCCCAAATGGTGTATGAATACAGGACAAAGCGTCACTGGACATCAGCGAAGTGGGGTTGGAATGTGAAAAAAGTCTTCAAGTTGTCTGTGACGTGATATTGACCCTCAAATTCTGATCACGCCAGCTACTAGTTTACTCTACTCAATAATTACTAAATATATACATTTTGGTAATTGTTTGCTGTTGATCATTGTTACTGAATCATCACCTGAGCAGATGAATTTGCAAGTCAGCTGAAGACCTCTGACATACCAGTAATAGAAGTCTTACCTACTGAAAAAGGAGGGATCGAGTTAAACAGGTTGAAAGTGAGGGGAGTTGTAAAACTGTAAAACTTTTGAAAATCTGCGTCCTCAGCTAATGGGATCTGTTCCTGAGGAGGGAAATTTGCTTTATTTCCATGGTTTGGAAGTTGTAGGTCTGTCTAAAACACTAAACAACTAGAACAGGCCTGGACTTGTAGGAAGTTTACCAGTTTTCTGCAGGTTTCGGTATAGTTTACCTCTGAACGACGACATTCCAACAGCTATGCAATAGCAGTAACAGTAACTACAGGTAACAGTGACTCGATCTACATCATTGATGAAATGGAATAGTTCACATTCCCGACGACGTGACTGCAGGATTCCGTGAGCGCTTTTCGGTTGCACATACCGTTGCCATTTGTCATCAGTGCGTTATGGGTCTATTTCGGGTATTGCCACCGTATTGTAGTTTTCGCTGCAAGATTCCTTTTCAACTTGGAAAAAGAATGCCGAGAACGCCGGTTTTGCTTTCTACAGCTTTTTGCAAACACATTCCTTTGACGTGTGTGCATTGTGTCCCACATTAGCAGCCCCCTTAACCCTGTTTCAAAGAGGTTAGTAGAGACAAAAGGGTAGCATGCCACAGCGACATTGAGTTTGACAAGAGGTTTACATCTGGAAATTAGATCATAAAAGTTTGGTTCCAATTGGTTGTCCAAGCCAATAGATCAACTTTTCCCTGAT
>UZAF01018708.1:0-23760 GCA_900617895.1 Haemonchus placei | reverse complement strand
TTTGGGCATTTTTCGTGCGTTCCTGATAGAAGGTCAGAAATGCTAGAGCGGAGGAGGCGCTTGGTGGGGTAGTGTGCAATCAAAAGCTTTGAGCCATTTTCAGGCCTTTGAAAACGACGAGTCCGTCGAAACGTCGGCCAGAATAAAGATTCCCACCTAACAACCTCGTGGCAGAAGCAAAATTATCAGTTTCAAGGAGAGTTCAGATTTTTCTCTTGAACGGCTTTTTTCTCCTACTTAAATATTCTGAATTGTAATTTACAAAACTGCGATCAACATGTATTATTATATAATTATATTATACAATCGGTCTAATGAACGACCGCATTACCTGGATAGTTGTGGTCATTGGGGAAAGCTCTTTTTTGTCAACCAATTTCATTTAGTCTTCACATTTTTATAGTCATATTTTGAATGTCCAATCTCCTTAAACAAATATTTTGGAAAATTGTTAAGAATTTCGTTCCAGCACAGTTAAATGTAATGTTGTAGGTTCCATTAACTAGCATTCGGGTTTCGCCAACTGCAGGTGAAGGGGATTGTTCAGTAAAAGTCGGGGCTCATATTCACAGGACCTTTTGAAACGAGAGTTTTCAGCACTATTAGTCGGTTGCAGTTTCGATATCTCGAATTCATATCCGAGTTTCCCTGCATCCTTTCTGAGATATACTTTTTGAGTAGCTGATGTACTTTTTTGGATTCCCCAAATTCGTCATGACATTATGGGAACTTTCTAGTACGATTCTGGTTAAGTTATTTGATAAAACTATGCTTTTTTGGGTATAGTTCTGAATATTTGGAGAATGAGCTCTACCTTTTGGGAAGACCGCTTTGGTCTCCTTGTTGGACCCTCTTTGAAATTGCTCTCATCCAGTTTGGAAAGGATGGCGATCAGAGGTTGACGGCGTATGCAAAATGGTTTGTTGGCCGGGCTCAATTATACAATTTAATCATCAGGAAGGAGTAGGCACAGCGCTGTTGTTTCAAAGATCACTAGACCTTTCTAACATCTGGATTATGATCAGTGAAGTAACAAAGTAATCGTCAGTGAGTAAGAGATGAGTTTTACCTATCTGATCTGAAACTCGGTGGTAGAGCGGTAGTTTAACTACAAATTTAGAGTTGAGGGGATGATAGTGAGTAACCCGCCAGAGACGAAACGTTCCAGTAAGGTAATGATAAAAAACGAAAACCGATATTTTTGCTGTTGTGGGGGGTCCCGGGAAGAGAAAGAATTGCCAAGACGGAGTCGTCATGTCTGCACTCTAGCTCTCTGGGCAGGAAAACAGTAAAGCGCCCTATAGGAGGATCCAGACGATATAAGAAATCGCTTGGTCATAGGGTCGACACGCTCGAGGACTATGAACTGCCTTGTTCTCGCCACCCCATCCCATTGAATTTTCCCATATGCTCCATATTTGNTCAACCCTCCTCCCCCTCCCCCCCCCCCCCCCCCCCTTTACCGTAGCCACTGCATTTTAATAAAGTCTTTTTATAGAGTTGCAGAAAAATGGGATCGGATGATTTCAGCAGCAGCTGATTTTAATGACAGAAACCAAGTTGCCATGTCATGCTGAGCAAGTTGCTTCTAAACAAAGCACCTGCTCAAAGCCTGAACTCTGAACCATCCAGACTAGTCGTCACCGTCATCTTTGAATTGCCAAAGTGTTCCTCCAGCAACATCTGGGCTACCCTATGCTCTTCTCTTTTCTTACCCCGTCCTTGCCGAATAGTGGAGGCACCTCGGGTTTCGGCCATAAAAGCGGACTTACGTCCTCAGTCTCCTTTTCCCGTTTGTCAAGTTTATGTAATTCTCCAAGGTAACCGGTCGCTGCTGGTTATGGCCTACGTCATTACATAATAGCGCCATAGAATATCGTAGTTTTGTGCAAAAACAGAGGCTATGCTGATGTGAAGAGCAATTTGTATCGAGTGAAATTATTCATGGGCTAGCTATGCAAGTTTGCGGGGGCACCCCACGGCACCTTGACATTTCGTCTTGAGAACGGAGTAAAAGAAGTCCTTAAGTTGCCCTCAAACATTGCTGAGTGAGCATCTGAACTCGTTTGCTTGCTTCTTTCCCACGACGTAACCCATAAGTAGTGCCTTTTAATGAAGGCATTAGAATATCGGCACATTCTATTCCCGTTTCCTGCTGATTTGTAGCCATATACAAACTAAATGTCGTATGCCATAACTACAATGTCGTTTTTAGTCTTCAATCTTTGGGATCATATATAGATTTTGTTCTCAGGTGGGCCTGATAGCGGTACTGTGAGGAGGGTACATCCGCGTCCACTATCCATTGAGAATGGAATCATATATCGCTTCTGTTTCCAGATGGGCGAATCTCGGTGTGTACCGATTATCTTGTCCTCGCTGAAAAGAAGGATCATAACCACGTTTCTCCAATCACATTTTAATTTTATTAAGGTCAGTCCGATCCTTCGAATGGCTAGAGAAAGGGCATGGCTAGCTGTACTTTGTTGAATTGAATCAACGCTTTGGGTTGCGCTGTGCATTCCACTTTTTTCCAAAACCTCATGTGCATTATGGGTGAGCTGAGATAAACTAGATCCTAGAATTTTTAGAGAATCGCGTTCACTGCACTGCTTTGACATCACTGGGTGGTTCTTGAGTAAGTAAAGGTTGAGTTGTCATGAGAGATATGTTTTACAGAAGCTCTACTCAGAGCCGCTCCCTGGTTCCGTCTAGGTAGAAGTTAAAAGTAAAAATGGACAGTTTCGGGCAGATAGGCCTGTTCTAGTCTTTTAGGGGTTTCCTGCAAACTTTGGCACTAGTCAGATCTGGACTATTCAACCGTACGAAATGGCTAATCCCAGTAATTATTGCATAACCAAGTTTCCAAGCTACTCAGGGACAAAGTCGGAGTGAGTCAGGAGCTACTCAGGCGTTATACCAGCAATTTTTCCCATTCTGCACTTCCATTTTGCCAAAGTAAAGAGGGCTTGGGCCACGTCGACCAG
Organism: Haemonchus placei; assembly: GCA_900617895.1. Lineage (NCBI taxonomy): Eukaryota > Metazoa > Nematoda > Chromadorea > Rhabditida > Trichostrongylidae > Haemonchus > Haemonchus placei. Next base: position 20,773 of record UZAF01018708.1, on the reverse strand, counting down.
TCATTTCGCTTCTTTTGACGTCAGTCAGCTAAGCGCCTTCTCTATGAGTTAGAGCCTATCCTTGGCTCCCATAAAGTTATATGGGCATGCAGTCAAGCGGAAATCGCACTCCACTGAAAGGAAACGCGCTTCATTGACAAACTACGAATCAGTAGCGATTTTGTGGTCCATTTGATCACATGTCCTCGCTCGGGAACAGGGCTGAGAGCAAAAGCCAAAAGTAAAAAGGAGGCGGAAGTCAGATTGACTGACCACGCAAACGCGCGTACGTGCCGGGTGCTTCATTGAAATTCTATTCACGACATCCATTCGGCCACCACCTCGACTGACCAACTTCTTCCTTCAAACAACTGCTTTTTAGAGCCTGCAGTAATCCAGGAAATGCTTTATTTAAAAGGAAAACTGTAATAAATATTTTATGGGACGATGTCCTCTGAGAATTCTTGGAATCCAGAATACTCTGGGCATTAATTACAAACCTGTGAGGATGCTATCGTTTCTGCTTCATCTGTGAGCGGACGCCTCTTTATTTGGTCGTGTAGTGGGCCAAAATAGATACCTTCATCTTGTTCAGGATCTCGGGATAGGCCGCGTATTCGACTTCCAGTCCAACTGCTCAGTAACGTGAACGTGCTATTCAATAGTATCTGATGATATCTTGGGTATAGTAGTTTCATCTTAGTGCTTCTCTTTTCTCGAGTATGTTCAGCACGAAGGTTGCCGAGCGGTTCTTCGAGATAGCCTCCTTCCGATCTACTATGCTTGACAGCAATACTGACTGGTAGCCTTTCTTCTTGTAGAGCAATCTATTATGATTTCTGCTTTCCCATAATACCTGGAGTAACTCTCATCGTTCAACAGAATGATGCTCTTCCTGAATTAGTATGGATGCGCCATGTATTTAACTTTTGCTTTTTCTACAGATACTTGCATGTTCATTGATCCCTGAGAATTCACTAATGATTCCTCTGGTCTGAATCAGTTTTATCTTTTGATAATGTAAGGTGCACCGTTCTCGGAGGGCTAGACCAAAATCATCCCACAAAGCACATCCTCACATTGTATGTTATAATACAATGTAATTCATAATCCTTTATAGTAGTAATATGTAGAGAATACTAATGTAACATACGGCGAAAAACATTAGAAATTTTCTGAACAATGACTAATGATAGTGAATGATAATAAAATAATGAATGATAATCGACCTAACATGATGTAATATAGTATTATACAATACAGTATCTATAATATTATATTACATTATCCTATATTATATGCGGTTCTTCAAACCCGTGATCATGCGTGTATGATGGTACGCCACTAGCCACTATTCCGCCTATGCCCTACAATATATAATAATATAATAGTATAATGTGTAATCTCGTACTAAAACATTGTATAATTTTAGTCAAATATTTGAAATTATCATCTTAAAATCAAATAATTATTAGATAAGTAGCAATGAAGGATGGAATCAATTGTAGCAGGCTGAATTCGAATTCAGGATATCACCACATTTTATGCATATACATGGAAAAACCTATTCCCTACTCATTATATATATAATATCATGTAATATGTGAATATAATTTGTAAAATGTGTATATTTAGTAATTTGTACTTGCTGTAATGCACGTAGATGCTAGACACCCAGTAGCTCCACCCGTGCCTTGCATCTCCCATATTGAAATTAGTCGTAGCAGCTTCCCTCATCCCTAGCCAACGGTCACACTTGCCCTCTTCAAATCTACTTAATATTCTGTACTACTTAGTAATTCTGATTCAAAGACATGCTCGCGAGAGTAGTTTTAAAAGTTTAATCCTTCCTTGGAACCACTAAGATGATTTGCTCCCATCTAGTTAAGTAGAGCTTAGGGCATGGGAATAATTGACGCTGATTAGCATGGCTGCTGACATATGGGCTGTCGACTGGCTTTGGCATGGCATCTCGTCGTCAGCTTCCGCGAATATAGCGAATTTCAAGAGGATAGCCAAATTGTGAGAGCCAGAGGGACTATCTTCTTCGACCGTTGTAAAGATATTTCTAGATATCATGGTTTATACTCGAAGGGGTGTGGCTTGGACGGCAGCGGTGACGACGGACATAATGTGTACTTGGGACCTCGTTTGGCTCCAAAAAACGGTTAGAGATTTGAGCATTCAGCTTTTTGCTACTAAAAAGCGGACCAGCTAATTGAGAAAGCTCCCAGAGGAGTGAGTTTTTCAATAGTTCCAGCATTCCATGGCCACTTTATAGAGCTCTATCCTATAGCGGCTATAATGGTTGCGAAATAACCTACTTGACCACTTCTCCCCTCCGTCTGGATCTTTAGGTAAGCCTGACCTAAGCAAGTAACACTAAAAAGGATCTGTCAGGACGAGTCCAGAGGCAAAGTAATCCAAAACAAGTCGAGACTTACCGGACGTGAGCTGAATACTCTTTAGTAATTACCTTCCAATGTTTTCCCTTCCATTCAAAAACTGTTATGCCCTCATCCTACTGCTATTTTAGTATTTCGCAGGAAGTATCCAATCGTGATGTTTTGCTGTCGATGTCTGGACAAAATACAAACTAATTTACCTTGAGCTATGGGTTTTGAATAGGATTTGATGATTGACACGCCATGCCAGATTCGATCAGTGTAGGAGAAGACTGAATTTAGATGTTTATAAGGATTTTTTCTTCACAAAAATAGCTTGTTAGGATGACGAATAGCGAGATTTCTGGAAGTACACCATTAGCCGGAACAAGAATGGCTGCTGAGATTCGCTGGGTTTTTCCTTCGAGAAAACGCTCATTTTCTCCAAGAAAGTTTGTTTGCAGAATCGGCAACGAAAAATGCATCGCATCTGCATTAGCGCTTGTGGGGACTAGCTTTTTTGTTGAAGTAAAAAAATTGCCTCGAAAGTTTAGTTGCTTAGTAGAATACAACTTTTTGTACTGAATGTTTTGTAGTTGCTCAATGCACGAGGCAATAAAATGCATGCATGCTGCAAACCCTTACAAGAACACCTTGAAATAAAAGGATTGATACCTCTGGCCCTTATGGACCCCTTTTTGGGTTGCGCCATGCATGCGACTTCCATTCAGATCGAAGCGGCGTTGAATGCGTACTCGGCCCATTCAATAAGTGGGCAACCGATTTTTAAGTCAGTGCTTTTACCCTCCCAACCGAGTCTGGCATTAAATTACCGAATTCGAAGAGATGGCAGACTCGGTCAGAACGGAGGTTGATCTCCGGACGACAGGTGCGTGGTCGTGCTCCTCTCACCACTACCCTTACCCACTACCCCCTTTCTCAAGGGATAGTTAATTAAAGTCGAATTTTGTTGAAACTAAGTTTGTTGGCTTTTCCTGTCAACAATGTCACAGTAGGAGCTTACACTATGAGTAGTCAAAAGATTTTGTTCACGGAAAGATAATATCGAACGTTGCGTTCGGCTCCGTCGGCAAAATTCCGAAGAATGTTCGTGATCCGCATAACCTTCACTATATTAGACGCTGGGTTAGAAGTAATCTTAAATGGTAATTTAAAAGTTTCCGAACAAAAACATTAAGGAGACGCTCTGCAAAGACGAATGTTTTTTTTTATTTTGTCGTAATCATCCCCTCTTAATGCGCTTTTTTGTTTTGCCTTAATCATTCCCTCGTAGTGCCCTCGTTAATTTCGGAGTACAAAGTAGTTGTGAGGGCCTAATTGGGTTCCCAAAAGCTTGCAAGAACCACCTTCTTTGCTCAAAAACCCTGTGTGTTCTTTGCGTTTCCATTTAGCCTTGATGGAATTCTCGCAGCATGGCGCAACGGGATCGGAATCTTCACGAAAAATCCGTCTTGAGCCTGTTATCCTCGAAAAGCTCATTTAGTTGAATTACTCTGAATTCCCTCCCCTTTGAAGTACGTTGATATCCTCTTCCCCTTCTCAAGCAAGACGAGCATGACATTTACACTTTGTATCCCGTCTCAGAGAATGGAATTAATTATAATTGAATGGCCTAGGGTATTATCACGTTTCATGCATATGCGGGAGAAAAACAATGTCATTTTCAGGTAAGGTATGATTAGTTAGCTAAACTTACAGTTATGCCTTGCCTCAGTATGAATTAGCTAGCGTGGGATGTCCCTTAGCCAGGAATGTTTAAGTTTCACTTCCCGAGCCCTTCAGAGTTGCTCAAATGCAACCCAGTGGTTTGTAGATTGAATTCGTTAACTACAAATTCCTCAGCTTGCCATTACTACGTCGCTTACTCCAGAATTAGTAATACTAGTGAAGCTACCTGATTTTTCAAAAATCAGCTTTGAATCTATCTCACCTTCAGTTTTCAAAAAAATGTATCCTAGATTTGGACCCAAGCAATATAACGGGCCCCCTTGCTTGCTCCTTCATGACCATATCAAAGACAACTAGAAGATTTGCTTGTACTCGTTCGAAACCTTTCCGTCTGAGCCTAAATGGGCCGTGATCGTATTCAATTGTTTACTTGTTTATTTATTTATTTGATAGGACCTTTTGGGCCCTTCGTCAGTTCCATTCATTGAATCCTATGGGTTCATTTTCAACACCAAGCCCTTGAGTTCTGTGGCCATGCTGTCTATAGCTGCTAACTTTGTAAAAACAACTTGGGGAGGGCGAGTCCCATCCAAGATCAGAATTATGACACATCGTCTATTTTGTTCCCGATCAATGCGAGATTCCTTTCTTGGAGAATCCGCATAAGCCGCGGCTGTTGCTACGTTTTTTGTACTTCTGCCATGAGGTCGTCTGGTAGGATTTCACTTTCATCCTCGTATTTATTTTCAATTTTTGGATTTATTGTGCAAACCGTTTACACATTGAAGCTCGTTTCACCTCTTAAAAACTAGGGAAAGGGAGTGAGGATTTAAATTCAGAGCTTTTTTTTCTGTACTTTTGGTTCTGTTCAACTGGCAGGACTCCCTTCCTTTCAGTTTTTTTTTTACAAAAAAGCCAATTCTTTTCTGCATGACCTCTTGGGAAATTATTTCATCTATTTTTGACCAAAGCGATTTTCAAACGAATCGATCTTACGAAAACTGTGGTGTTGAACAGCCATCATGAACAATGTGGTCACCAGGAAAAAAGGGAAGAAAAGGAAAAACTGATTATACAGACCATTCCTTTGCCCAATGGCCTCAGTGCGATGTAAAGAAAGAATTTTCGAAAATGTGAAAGGGAATACAAGGAGCTGGAGAAATATGTGCAGGCTGGACTTTCCTCATTAGTACGAAATCTAAGTTGCAGCCTTCTGGACTTCTTCTCCGTTTTTTTTCCGCATTAATGACTCCTCTTTGTCACCTAGGTTCATAAAAACCTCCAAAGGGGGTAGCTATGGCAAAAGGGCGGAGCTTCGAATCTTGGCCTCAAAATCCAATCAGGCTATTTCCAGAACACAGAACTTCACTAGTTCGTCGAAGAAATCGCTTTCGGGTTCTCATCATCGGAATTGAAACTTTTTTATGCAACTTTTCGGGATTTAGGATTAGCTAGTGCATGAGCACTTTTCCCGGATCTTTCCTTGTATTTCTCATTCAGAGGTAACGTCATAGTTTGCTATGCATTTCCTAGATTGAAACTGAACTCCTCTGTACTCAGTTTCACTCCTACTTCCCTATAGCCTCTCTTAAATACTCGACTTTTCTGTAAGATCCCGATAGGATAGCAATAGGGGCGTCGACAGCATGGCTCCTTTTGGCATACAGTAATTAGATTGGATCAACTGAGTAGATTACGGTATCCCATCAAAACTGCTGACATCCCATTTTTAGCTTCTGGGGTTCTCGTTTACTGATGCGAGACATCAAAACTCGTTGAGTTGTTGTGTACAACCATTTTTTACTATTCGCAATTAGCTTCCAGCTTTTCGTGTCAGAATCCTTCCACTCGGCAATCAAATTGTCATTCCCAGAAGTGAGTATATTGACTTGTACCATGTGTGGATAACTCAGTTTTTTTNGTCTCCAGTTAGTTTATCGACCTGTTGCATTGACGAAGGCGAAACTGACGAGACTAGCTCATACTGCTTTCTCTGAAGGGGATCATCCCAGAAAAGGTGGAATGCCTCCAATCAACTACACAAGCGGCAAACCCCACAAGGACGGTTTGGGAGCTTAATCAAAACGAAGTTTACCTATCCCTTTGGTTTAGCCTGTTGATGAGAGGCTGATCCGTGACCCGAGCCTCAGCTAACCCTTTGCATAATTGTAAAGGACTGATAAGAACTTCCATGTCCCTCCGAATTCACCGGGACCACCATCACCATCCCGTCTTCGAATATTTCTGGGTTTGCAGATCACCTGGCCACGTTACATGCAAAAAACAATTTGAGAAGCTCATTTATGTCAAGAAAAGTAAGAAACTTCCGACCGTTCACGAAAATGCCACCAAATGACGTCTGTTCTCGATCGTAAAAGCACTCCATCGCTCCACGCCTTCAGACAATGGCCCACAAGCTCTAGCTCTAGCCATTGTTTGAGTATGAGTGTTATCCCTCCAAGAAAAATCTAAATGCCTGTTGTTCGAGTCTTTCGAAGCGACCAAAGTCCTGATGTGTAGGTTTGATGAACAGCAGCAATTGCTGGAAGCTTGTTCATTGTTCTTGTGCTTTATTCTCTGCCTTTGTTGCCTTGTTCGCCAGATTGTTGACTTCGTTCCTTTGATGGATTCAAATCGAGTTTGACATGGAGATAATGGTGTTATCTAGACTATTTTTAACATCAGCTGGCATTAGATGGATAGCAGCTCACGGGAAATAGTTCTCACTTCCCGGATCATTTGACTTTTGTATTTACTACAGACAATGCTGTGTGGTGGGGCTGTTGCTACAAACATCATCCATAGATCGAATGTTAATGGAACTGAAAGACCATCCACCCGTGGACTGACTGATTGGAATGAGGCTCATCTCAGAGAGGAACCTTTGATTTGTACAGTACACGGTCCTAGCCAATTAAAGGATGAAGTTTCTGAAGTTAATCAATCCCGTCTGAGGGATGCGCCTTCGCACTCGACTTCCATTCAGACTTCCGTAGTGGTGTAATGAGTGCGTATGTGACCTCTACAATGACTTGCGGTGGTCAGCCCATGTCCAAGTCAGTGCTTTTTCCTCCTAGACGATTCTAATACCAATCAACCGACCTCGGAAGGAAGGAAGGCTTGGTTGGCTTAGGCGGATATCGATCCGAGATTCTAACCCCTGACCGTGCCTGTGAGATGGTGCGTCACTTGCCGCTACACCACCTCCGCCCCCCGCAGTTACATCTGACATTGAATCTGAAGCTAAAAAACTTTTGTTGCTGCTTTTATTCTGGATAGCCTTTTTATTTTCCTATTTAAATGTGATTAAAATGAAGTATTAGTCATGCTACGAATAGAAAGTCAGGTAAAGATGTGCTTTATAACTTTTCAGCGAAGTAAAAGCATTCAACCCAGGCTCCGGCCCTTCTCCTGATTTTACTCCTTCATTTCGTATCCACTCCTTTTTATTTTGCAAGCTTTTGGTTTTGGGACCCTGACTGTATGGTGGGATTCTCGATACGCTTACAGCGCGACGATTGCTAGCTAGTTGTCTCGCGCGAGGCGTGTCGATCGAGCTCATTGATCTTACTACCTGAGTGAAAACCGTATTTGACGAATAGTTGAAGGAGTTTCTAATTAATATGGCAGTGTATTCCATCAAACCAAGATCGCCGAATAGGCGATGTTTAGGAATAATTCAAACAATTCCATCGATATTTCCCTACTCTGGCCCCTTTATTTTCCTTCTTATATGGGTTGGTTTCCATTTGGGTGATCTATGAATAATTATGTCATCATAGTCATCCTAGTAAACAGTTTTGATGGCAGATGTTTTTCGACGTTGAGCCGAATTTAGACAGAATTTGGAAAAGCAATTCGTTCAATGCAATCATGAGCTATTCATCAGAATCAGTCGGTGGATGCTGGTCATGCCTGGCCGACGATTTCCCCTTATAGCACCTCGTTTTCCAACCATAAACTTGCGAATCAAATTATTAGAAACTTACAAGAACGTTGTCTAATGAGGTGATTTTCCGCCTACTGCCCTTCTGCCTTGAACTTGTTTCTTGGAACCCGTCTGACTATCTATTTCCATTTTCCACGAATAGTCCACTATTTCTTTTTTTCGTGTCACTTTTTTCTTGGAACCATAAAATCAAGCTGAAGTAGGGCTTTTATTCTACTTACGTATGCAACGACTTGCTTTTTTTCTTTCTTCTGGCGAACATATTCTATCAGATCGGAAAGATGGCATTAGATTTATACCAGGTGGCTTGTTTATGGAACATCTACCTGTCCAAATTTTTTTGATCAAATTTGTCGAACTACGTATGTGCTTAGGATACATTTCCACATTTTGTTGCGCAATTAGAAACAAAACAGTTCCCGAACTTTTAAAAGCAGTACTTGAAATAGAAATAGGAAGAAAAAGATATGGTTTTTCCCTCCTCCAGACCAATCCACTTCCTTAGTTTGCCCATCAAGCCCCTCAGTGGGTTGTGAATAGAAAGAAAACCGGTGACGTACTTGCCAGATCATCACGAATGTCCTACGGAAGAGTTGGTCCATTTTATTATTTTTCATCTCGAGATACTCCAACATATTTTTGCCGTTCAAATTCCCACATGCGCCATGTTTTTATTTAGCACTGAGTGATGTGGGATGTGGTGCAGTAGGAACAAAATTGCCGCGTTGCGGCGAGAGAGATGCCGCGCGCGATGGAATGTAGCAGAATGCAGCAGCAAGTAAGAAATACAGGAACAAAAGAATTTACCTTAGAATCATGCCAAGAATAATAATCACATAGCGATTAAGCTGTATGAAGAACGCTAGTACTGTTATAACGGGCAAATGGTCCGCGACAGCCGCGTGCGACGGATCGATTACACAGAACCGCTCCTACTGCCCGCCTCCCAGTGATGTGGAAGTGTTTGAAAGCGTTCGGGACTTTGCCTCCTTTCCATATAAAATCTAGTCAGACATAGAAATTTTCTGCTACATTTAACCGATAATCTGTACAAATTATGATTAGAACCTTGGTTTTTTTGGCTGGCTACGTGAGCCGTGCGCTCGGGCTTTATCGCATAGTTCGAAGATGATTGGAAGGGCAACCAAATTTCCCACACCAGTTTTCCATTTTCCACTCTGTCAATAATAAAGGTGCAGTTCGCGGTAAAAAGTGGTTACTGAGGTAGCCATATGGGAAGAATTTATGGTCCATATACATATGACGCCGTCAGGTAGAAAAACAGCTCAGTTGAAGCGTAATAAGAGCTCACACGTATACCACACCCATAAGTTAACGAGTTCCATGGTTTTGTAGAGGTGATACCGGCCACGGGGGACACCCCTGCTGGAAATTCGCAAAACCAATTGTGTAATGAGAAAATTTGGGTTCATTTGGTTGAACGTAACCACCTCTTTGCGCAATAGCAACTACTGAGAAGTGATCCCAATATCCCTTCCATGTTATTTCCGTCATGGTAATCTCGTATGATCGTTTTTTAACCAACTTTTTGTTGCGTTTTTTCTTAGAAATCCACCAATTTGCGCCCTTTCATCGCCCCTTTGCACAATTCTGCACCACCACTTCATTATTCCACTTGAACTGGATATCTTGAAACTATCGTGGGTTGGGCCTTCAATCTGCATTCCCATAACCCACAACGTTCTCATGAAATAAATAATTATTTACACGGTTTCTGAGAAAAAAAAATGTTGAGTAAGCCTAACTCTTGGGATCCATCGAATTTTGCGGAAATGTTATTAAAAGTTCTCAAAATTCTCACATTTTCAACAAAGAAGCTATACTCTGAGGGGAAAATTACTCAGTTTATTCATTCTTCGAGCTAAATATGGTGGTGATTTGAAATTCCGAAAATCCCAACTCATCGGACTCACCGCATATTCGTATTCCGTCTTTTCCATACATGATTGTAAGGGCTCCATTACAAAAGGTATTTACCTAAAAACTAAAAAGATGGTCTCACACTGTAGATCTATCAGTTGTATTTAAGGTTGTCTGGATTCTAAAATGTTCTTACGTCAGTCACCATGATAAAAAGCTGGCTCACTGGCGGAAGGTTCCTTTTCAGTACAGTATGCGCCATGTACTTGATTAATTGCTATGTTGTTATAGTTGTTTGAAAAAGGACAGAATTTTCGCAGCAATATTTTTGGAAGCTAGCCTGCTTGAGGGTTCATAATTCATAGTCGTACTCGGCCTGTTGAAAATTGAATGTTTTAGAACCATCGATCTTTCGGATAATTCATTTTAAAAACATCAAGTATCGTGGAAGTGATTGGTGGAAATCAAGACCCTTACATTAATATTAATGAGAACTACATCTTAGAATTCCATTCACAGTTAAGCATTAAGACGCCGAGGAATAGTGCGCTTATGTGGGAGACACCTAGGCGGTTACAGATACATAATCTCGTAAGACCCCCTTTCTTTCTTTTTTTTGGAGCCTTCTATTTCTCAAAATTAGCTAACTTTCACGCTTTCTTCGCCATTTTGGACCATTCTGCGGCATAACTTCCATCATTTTCTTATGCTGGATAAAATATCGTAACTGTGCGTCTCCACCTCCAAATATTATCGCCTTTCAAAGCGGTCATCCCTTCGTTTCTCCCTCTCCAACTTATTTGCTCCTATGCTACTTCACCCTTTTTCTTTGCCTGGCACAAAGTTCACCTTAATCGGTCGGTTAAGGGAGTCTCGAGTTCGTTTCAGTGAATGGGAGGGGGAGAGCAATAGAGTGGGTTGTTAAGATGAATGACCGGCCAACACACCGACGCAAACCCCATGGGATACTTTGCCCTTTCACGACTTTTTCCCTTGGTTTATCGGGTAAACATGGAGTCGAGAGTGGCATTGACTACGTTCTCTATGGCTTGTACTCTTTTGCCTAGCTTCCGCTTTCTTGGTAACTTGCGATTCTGGCGGAATTTCCAAATAATAAAGATTTTCAGTTGATTCACAAGCGAGCATACCCGATTCCTTGAACTGGATTCCTCAAGGGAAAAAGCTCCTATGAAAGACAAGTCAATGATGAATCTTGCGGGCTTTCTCAAAAAAAAACAACTTTCTCTGTTCAGAAAGATTGAAAAGTTTGGACGAGTTTCCATTTTTACTCTCAGATGATGCTCTTTGATCTCTATGTCTGTAGTCTGTGACTGTCTTTTTCGTAATTGAATGACTTCTCTGTAATGGATACACTGTGCTCTGATCCCCTTAGAATATGGAGGCATGAAAGCCTTGACGATGGCGATCCAATGAGCCCTTCAAGTGCACTGAGATTTTATCAATTTTCCAGCTCCTTTTCACTTTGTTCAAGGAGTTATTTCGAAGGATCTCTCTCCATGACATTTACAGGTGCAGATATGCTTAATATCCCAAACAGAGATAATGAGAAAGTCCTGAGAAATAACCCATAGGTACTCCGCACGAAAGAAGGAAAGTTGCAGCTGGGGCGGCTTCGCATGGCACGGCACCTCCTTCTACGAATCCCGAGCTCAGTGTACGCAAAGGACCCATGGGTGGTAATCTTTTTTGTTGATTGATGCCATCCTTCCGGAAGACGTCGCACTAACGGAGACTGCCCATCCCAGTATGTCCGCTGTCCTATTATCTTGGATCCAAGGCGACTCAAGTGTTCTGGGCATCTTATTCTAACGTTTTTCTCCTCAAATGCAACACTACATCAAACGCCGCCGGTCTGGATCTGTGCCTCTAACTTGGCCTGAAAAGGTGAGTGTCTTGTTTGGGCTGTAGAATGGGACGTTTTGGAAGGCCTCGAGGAACGGTCTAGCTGTACTCCTGGAGGGCTGAACAACATTTGTGGCACCCTCCTTTACTTCCCTATCGATTTTCTGCTCAAATTTTTTAAGAAGGACTAACTCTCACCACGATTTTACCCGATATCCCTGAAAAAATAGCATTTACAGCTGCAACAATATCAGAGAACAATCATTGGTTCTGCAGAAATCTCAAGCATCTGATCCTTTTTTGTTCCTCCCGCTCATATTCTTGTCGCTCTTGAAGTCTCCCGTTTAGAGAAATCTTTTTTCCCAAATCAAAGACCAACTGTTCCCGGAAATCCGAAAATTCATCAAGTAGGACTGTAACAGGGTCAACTAATAAAACTACGCAGGGTTGCACCTACGGAGTCAGTGGATTCACTGATTCCATGGTCTCTTTAGGTTCAGAATGACCATTAAATGGTGCTGATTCCATAAAACTGCCTTAGTTTTTACCAGAAAAAAACCATTTCCTTCCATCTCGATACTTTTCATGGATCACATGGTTATAAGGTCATCTAAAGGGTTCGCAAAACAATACGCTGAATGCAATTAATGTAGCTGCGAAGTCAACAGCCCTCAAATTAGAGCTCAGAGGTTCTGAGCGTAAGATGAGTGCGAATCTTTTCAGAAACTTCACATTCGTTTTTCCTCTGCCTGTGATTCTTCTTTGGATCTCTTGGGTTTTACCTGCGGCAAAATGTGGAGCGGGAGGGGCTTGCACCTACAGAAGACATTCTGAGCATAAGGAACGTAAGGTAACCAGCTAGTTCTGTAAAGCATACGGCGCAAACTTTGTCCTCTAGTACTTACCAACATGACTACAATAATTAAATCCCGAAGACACTCGGATCTTGCGCTGCAACGAAATAACAGCAGTTATAAAAAAGTTAAGCCAAAAGGCAGAATATGAGGTTGTTTCGTCAAGGAGACCTTGAGTCCTGTCCTTGGAGATGTGGGGAAAAACATTCTCCATACATAGTCATAGTCAGTCGATTGGTATCAGACCTGTATGGGGAGCCGAATGCCTGGGCACATCCTAAAATAAGTTTTATCAATGTCGAAGATTTTTCCCCTTTACCATTTATGGGTTTGAACAAAAGGATCTTGGGAAAAGTGAAAGATACGACGTTGAGCCTGTGTCCCTGGATATTCATCTTACCTGTTTATTTTGAGAAAATTTTGAAGGTTCCGTTTCAAGATTCCAATAAAGACGACCATCTCCTTGGCCACGAAGTTTTGCTCCTCTTGTTCTGTCAAGAGTATCAGTAATAATCTCTGTGTTATAATTTAATGAGATCCTTTCATTTCGTCCCCGTGCTTCATAGGGTTGGCCTCTTGTCCTTCTTATGATGAGTCTTTCGATGATTTCCACAATTAATGAAGTCGCTCAAGCATTCTCCTTTTGATGATGAGTCTTTTTATCGGACTGAAGCTCCTCGACAGATAATGGGCGCTGTGTTCAATGGTTCAAGGGCATTCTAAGCTAATCATGCCTTCATATCCCCTTGTATATTATCTTGGTTACTCACTATAGGCCCTTGCAAGGATTGTTTTTTGATTCCTGTGCAACGCAATGGATGAACCTTCAGATTCACCTGTAGAACTTGTACAGGAGACATGACAGTGGAATTTCTTTCACGGCTCCAACTGTCCATTGAATTCCAAAGCGATTTGGGCCCCACTGAAAAGTGTAATCGAGTAATTTGTGGTTCAGCAGGAGTTAAATAATGTAGCCGCTAGAAATTCAAGCAATTCAGTGACTTTTATAAATTACGTTTATTTGTGAAAATGAGTTGTAGTCTCATGTTCAAGTCTCGTCCTGGAACCTTACTTCCGTCCATAACCGCACTCAAGTAAATAGTAAACAACGAAGAAGTAATGTTTGTTGTTTACAGGTAGATTAATCTGATGCAATCTTTTACACTTTCATTTCTGTTACGACTTCCTTTATATCTAAACGCCAGAACGTGACCCCTTCCCCCACGGGCTACTCTGGATAAGCCAGGCCTGTCTAGGGATGCTAAGGAGAATGGCGGTTCGGCAGCATAGGGAACAGCTCTTCAATCCAGTCTTGTGACTGAACTTTTGAAGTAGCTTCTCTCCGAGCCTCTCCCCCCAGAATCGATGCTTATGTTGTTATCAAGGGTTCTAGCTATCTCAACATCAGTGCTGGTGGAAGAAGTTGTTCGAAGGAAGCACTTTTCTTATTTTTCCCCCCACCTACAGCATCATCTGGGAATCAGAGCATGTTTGACAGGCATGTGTGTCAGTCTAGAGGGCAAAATAAAGTTACTGGTCTGAGTTTGATAAAACCCACTCTCATGGGAACTCCATGTCTATGAACTTACGGCTCGTGTCACCCACAACCAGAATGCTGGGAAATTTTGGATTCTTTTTTTTTCACAGAACTTCTGACAACAAAGTAAAAGTACAAAGTAATTCATCTGTCATAACAGCTCTTCAACTTCCTAGACACCTTCGTTCTCTTCCCATTCATTTTTTTGCTGTCCAAATCCGTTCCGAGAGGCGAAAACAGATTAGCATTGGTCCCTCCTCCACCTTTTACCCTTAATGAGGGGGACGAAAATAGCTCCAAGGAGGTTCCAAAAAAACCCCTTCCAAATCATTGAATTACGTCATTTTCTAATTTCTCAAGTGTCGCCACCACCTTCCATCCAAACACAGAGTAAGCATTCCCCTCATAACATCTCTAAAGAGTCGTATCCATTCAAAGACGTCAAGAGGGCATAGGATTACGGAAAGTGATGCTACTCCATTGCACTTTTGGAGTAATAATTAATTTACTACGTAGTAACGAAACATGACACCGTGTGGGAGGACACTATTCTGTTATTACCTAGAAAAAGATGGATCTCATGAGTAATTTGAGTAAACGGCTCATCGCTTTCTCTTGAACTTCTCGTTTTTATTTGGGATGACATCGTAGGATGCGTAAATTTAAATCAATTTGCTTTGACATTCAGTCCGCTAAATAGTCAGTTTTATAAATCTATGGTCTATAAAGTAATACTCCAATAAAATTCTTGCTCATGTTTTTTGAACTGAGGTATTTTACGCTATCGCTGTTTAGTTCGGTAAAGGTTGTAGTGGCTACTAATCAAATTTTTCATGGAACTTGTCCATGACGAGGCAGTCTGCAATCTGTCCAATTGCGGGGTTGGTCGGCCCCGGATTTTGTGGAAGAGATTGATTAGTATCGATTTGGCAGGCCCTGTTATTCGTTAAAAAGCCAGGTCTGCATACATAGGTCACAATGATCCAATAGCAAGTTGGATGCGGGGCGCATTTGAGAATAGACTTCGTTGAGTCTAGGAAACTCCATCCTCTATCGCTAATTCAACAGATGATCTCATGGGAGAAAGATGGGACTGACAGGGTCGCCGTGGCTTGGATAATTTGAGGGAAATCGCTTATTTCATATGAAACTGCTGAAGACAAAGAGAGATTAGATTGTGCACGCTTTTGGCCTCACGTTGGGCTCTTGTTTGTCGTAAAACATGCCCATGATGCCCACCCTTTGCCGAATGTGTGCCCTTGGATACGCCAACTTCTCTGTCAATATCTCCGTGGTTTTGTAAAAGCGTAGGATGCGTGGCGTATTCCATTAGTCTCTACCTTCGTCTTTATCCCTACTTGGAAGGTCTCAGACGTTATCATTAACGTCACTAGCATCTATTTAGGGGATTATTCTCTGGAAATCATTACTACTTCATATGACTTTCGAGTCATAGTTCCCATGTGAGCGCCTGCCTATATAGTAAGCATTCTGGAACTACGAGTACGTATTATTTACATATCGTATTATGTGTATCGAATCAGCGAAAAAAATGATTTCCAAATAAGTGAGTCAGCTTTAGAGAGATTGCGAGTAACTCATTTAGTACGCAAACGAGTAACCTAGCGACTTGATTTTCATAATAAAATTTGACTCTGAAAAGTTACTTCATTAATTCTCAGCCGCTTTTTTTGTCTGCTTTTTATGTTTGACATCGCAATTTTACCCTTATTTACAACTAACTACTACCTTTCCTATTGATCTTGCAAAAAAAAAAACATTTATCGGGAATATTCTTGAATCTGTGATCAATTTGGAGAACTTTTGATAGTTTTTTCAGTCCGAAACATTAGATGCCAGTTAGACAAATCGGGTAATTTCATTGATCCAGTAGCTAGAATATTGGCTGACTACCAAGATCAAGAAAGAACCCTAAAATAGAGTGGAGGGTCATTTTTGCATTTCTGCAAAGGATATGGTTGAAAACCTACTTTCCCAACTGTGGAGGTTTCCCCTTTTAGGGAGGGACCAGGTGCAGCTCTACACGGAACTCTTCCTCGCACAATGCCACTCAATACTTTGACATGACTACAATAGAAAAATCATATGACGCTGTGATAAAAACTTTCCTACAAAAGTATTAATGAATAGTACATATATGAAGTATAATATAAAAATATAGCATAAATAAAACCACTAAAATCCGTTAATTGTTGAGAAGTTACCTCTTATATATAGTAAAAAAATTGCTGGGCGTTGACGAGGTCTTTTGAGAAATGTTTTACGAGAATGCGAACTTTCTATTCTGTCATATACTTTGGTAGGTCGTAAATCTGAGGCATCAAAGTTCAGAAAATCTGCTGTAAAGTAGCTTCTCTATCAGTATGACCTTCTTTCACTAATCTTCTGCTCAGCTGCTTCTAGACGTATTATCTCAAAATGGTGATGCTGATTCGGCAAGAACTCCATCACCATTAGAGTTCAGATTTTGTGCTCTGGTTTAGCCTTCAAGATGATGATGTGGGATGTGGGCCTTAACAAAACATTGTAATCTGGAAGCTATCAAAGATCAGAAAGCCCACTACTTCACAATTCCAGTAAATGTCCCACCACTCTTGCATTTAGGCCTGTGCAGCCTATTTTTCTCCACAGGGCCCATTTTCTTTTGTGTCCTACCAAACATCGATGAAAATGTTCTCGAAGGCTGATCTTTGAGATAGAACTGCTGATGTCTACTGCTTGGACTATGTAGCCTTCCCCATCTTCCTTTCTGGGAAGCGCCACTTTCTTGACTTCTTTTGCGAGCTTTTGGTTTTTTAAGTAGTCCACAATTCGGATCCACTGGAAGACCCTAATTGGAATCAGTATTTGGTCTTGCCTGACAGAAAAGAAATTAATTGGGCGGCTATAAAATGAAATGGAAATTTGATTGTGGCCTTTCGATCCGATCTGTTCTAAAAATGGGTTCGTTAACTTTTTCTGCTTGGAACAATTGTAGAGCTACTTCAGAAGTCTTTGGGTATCAAATTGACTCTTGTTTGAAGCAGACTTCTGGCTTAGGGATGAGGTTTTTTGAATCCTACTAATAATTTAAGCAGGAAAGTTCGGTCTTGTGATCACACCTAATCAACCTCCATAGAATCAACTTAAACCAATGTTCAAGGTTTTTTGGTTTGTTATGATTTTTTTAATGAAATTACTCTTCATTGATGAACCCATAAATAGAAGGAGATCCTTGCAATAAACAAAAATAAAAAGTACGAATACCTTTCAATCTTGAGAGTTTCACAATGCTTCGAAGAGATATCACGTGGGAATCAGCATCCCACTCTCATCTTTAAGGTCTCTCGAGATTTCTATTGAAATTAGCTTCAATTCAATAGAATCTTGAATAACAATCTTTTGTTTACTGAAATGTCACCGCTATTTAGCTAGTATTATACCTATCTTAGACCTAGGACATACAGTATTAAGAGGAGGGATGGAGAGATCTATTTTATGCTCACCTAATTATGAAAATTTGAAAAAAAAATAAAAAATAAGGTCATTCTCTCTCTATTGTTTCTGATTTGGAAATATGTTTTGCGTTTCAAAATCTGGTATCTGAAATCTCGAAGGGATTGTTTGAAAAATTTGATTCAGTGAAAAATTTGATTCAGAGGTTTGATTTCATTATAGAACAAACGATTTTCAGCGTTTGTTCATGCTGTTTTGAGGGAGTTCCTACGCATTTAACTTTCTTTCAGAGCCAGTTTAGCTCTGTCGAAATCTTGTGAAGCTCCAGCTTCCAGCGTGACAGACATTTTCAATGCCGATTTTGCTGTTAGTCGTGATGTGCATAGCGTTTTCATCGAATTTTCACGGCTACCAATCGGTAGCAATTCGTTTTCGGAGGCCATTACATCCGTTTATAGCAGAGCTCATCGTGTCTAGTTAAATCCTCGCCGACATTCGCAAACATTCACATCAGCTTTCCTCAACGTCAGCTTTGCCTAATTCCCCTACAATTGTGGCCATCAACTTTTTTTCCGAGCTCCATAAATCAAAGGCTGTCAACGTAATTTGGGTAAAGGCAAATCACACTGGATTACCCTCAAAAGTGGGCGCTAACGGAGACCAATTAGATCTGGCCCACAGTTCGTGGGGAGCGGGACTAAACTAGGTACTCACCACCACCCTCTTTCATGGCCCTGAACTCGAAACCAGTAAATGGTAGTCAACTAGAGGTATAAATACCTTGGTTAACCAGGACGAGAATCGAACCCGGACCTCATCCTCATGCCGAGAGATGCAATGATCTCACATTTTTCACTCCCTCACCCTTCTCCACAATCACTCAAAGTCTTTCCAGAATGTTTGAAGAACTTTTTAGGTGTTGTCATGTTTTTATCTTTCCGTCGTGACCATTTGACTTCATTAAAGTTGCTGTAAAAATTTATAGCTCACTTAAAAATGAAATTTATGACTTTCAACATTAGATAACTTCAAGTTAATGACCTTAATGGGGCTTGAAAATTCAACTGAAATTTATGACCCTGTCTGGAATGTTTTGGCTATAACGCAGACAGAAATTTTGAGAAATTAGAAGCTCTTACTGTTTGCGTCAGTCTTGGTCATTAGGTCCTGTTGCAGTTCAAAAACCAAAGTTTAATTTTAGTTTAGTTCAACCTCTTCAAACTTTTTTTCTCGACCGATGTTCTAGATCCTTAACTGGTCCTGGTCGCCTACACTGCTGGATTACCTTTTCTTCGTGGAAACTGATACTTTGGTAGAATGTAACCATTTTACGACCTCACGTAAATCTTGGTAATTGCACATTGCCATGCTGAAGGAGGCCTGGTCCCTTTTCTTGTTGAACAACGATGTATTCGTCAAGGGGTTGTGTGCTCCTAGCGTTCTATATCGCAAGATGTGTTTACCATGGTAGTTCACATTTGTCCCGAACTGGTGCGGCGATTCTTAGCTAGTTGTCTCGCACGCGCCTTGGATGCGCTTGGCAAATTGCGCGGAAAGTTCGTAACGATTTGAACGACTTTAGCGCCTATCATTGGGGCCAAAATTCGGAGTAGAGTAGATAAGAAGGACCATCTAACCCTAGTAAACTACCCTACTTCGAGTTTGTACCTCGAAAATTGGCGTCAGAGTCGTACAAATTGTCACGAACTTCGCCGCGCAAATTGCTGTGTGCATCCACGTAAGTCCCGTCCCCCGTACAACATCGGTAGCTATCCTCAGACGGAGGAGCGCTCTTTTACCACGCCCCTTGCTTACTACCGGATGATCGCCTGGATAGTTGTCTCGCCTTGCCTTACATTAACTTAATTTGGATGGTCGATTGAGATAGCTCTTGCGAAGCTCCACCCCTTTTGGAACTAACGCCCCTGACCAATGTCGCTGAATCTTGGCTCACCCCCAACTTATGCAGATACTGTACCGCATGGATGGCAAGTTGAGGAAAAATTTCAGCTTTGAATAGGGCTTGAACACGTAACCATGCCTTGTGAGCTTTAATCAGTACACACAGCTGCAATCGAACTCTTCTCCTCTGGTTTTCCAGTAGTGTATTTACAACTAATGAGTATAATGTAGTAAGCCTGGTATCTGTAGTAAATCTGCAGAAATCTGTAGTTTGCTTTACTGAATGCTCATTCTTGCTCTCTCAAGTGATTATCGAGAAAAAAGCTGATCGAATCGGTTTTTCTTTTTTTTTGGTGGCATTCTTTCGTAGCTCCCTAGTCCTAGCGCGTGTAAGACGATATTGATTAGTTGCGCGTAAAATCGATGCCCCATGTTCGAAAACTAGATCTTCCAGGGACGGCTGTGTCAATGGCTGAACTAAAATAAGTAGATGTAATAAAAGTGGCGTTGCTATGAGGAAGTACGTCGTCTGCTTCCTTTCATGACTACTGTAAGATGAATATCAGAAATTACCCTTCTGATATTTATCGTTTTTCTGTCTGTTGGCTATATCCGCCTGGCGAAATTGTTATCCGATTGGCTCGAGCCGTACGTAAATCGCTTCGCGTTTTCTGGCAGTGTCCGTCTTAGGAATAATCGGCTTTCTTTGCCTATTTGCATCGTAATTACAATCGGCACTTAGGTAATTCACATGGTCGTCGTCGTCGATGCCACCCCGTCGTAACTCAACTGAACATCTTCTCTCTCTTTGTTAAAGTACAATTCAATGCGTGCTATTTATAGAGACTCCCCCAAAATTTTCCCCAGATGATCATTTGAGAAGAAAATTGCCTTGCAGAAAGTGCTAAGCAACGATATTTACTGCTTTACACAATGGCCCATTGTAGCCGTTTTGACGTACCCTATCCCTACGGCAATGCCCTCCTCCCACGAAATCGTTCCCCAGCGAAGGGCAAAACTTACAATCATGTTGGGCAAAACAATGCCCATACTTGTACCTAGCGCATTTTTACTGGATTTCTCTATATTTTGCACCTTTGGCACGCTTGCTGCATAATTTGTGTGAAAGCAATGGTCTAACTGTATGCATCGCTCTTGGGATTGGAATCTGTAGATGATAAGTTGACAAAATTTCAATTTATTTAATTATTTTTTATTAGGGGCGGAGGTGGTGTAGGTGAATTGGTACCAGACTCGTCTGGGAGGATAAAAGCACTGA
>UZAF01018707.1:18613-30261 GCA_900617895.1 Haemonchus placei | reverse complement strand
GTTTTTTTTTGCATTTCGAAAGGTTACAAAATGTTTTGCTACCGGTCGCGTATTACCATATGCCACGATCCTGAATTAATTGGGCATCACGATATGGGCGACACTACATGACATATACGATTGCACTGTTGATCAATGGTTCCATCTGCTACCAAGGGTTACCTCCGATAATTCTAATATTTCAGCGAAGATATTGATCAAGTGGAAAATTCCTGGTGATAACACTCCAATTGGGGTGGTAGACAAGCTCAAGCCAGGTGGCTGCGATGACATACATTTTGGGTTATATTGTGGCGCTCTGCAACAGCTGGAGACCTGTATTCGGGGAAAAACTAGCATAAATTTCGCAGGTCCATTTCTATTTGAACGTAACTCTAGAAATAATTTTAGGAAATTTGCTTTTCAGTATCATTGTCCCATGCTCAAATTGCTTCTGCAACTTAGTATACGTGAATCATTTTTAGAATTTTCCTGCCATTGCTACAATAAGACTGAATGTTCTTCAAGTATGGTGACGAGCAAAACACTCGAAATTAACAAGGGATTTATGAGGATTTTTGAGGTTCTTCAGAATATTCTCAATTTCTCAGACGTCAGAGTTCGGTGAAGGCCTGGCACATTGAAGGAGCACAATAATTTCACATGTATGCATATGAGCTTTTTTATTTTCCTCATCACCTCCTTTATGGGGTTTAATGCGATTTATCGGCGGATTAGTTAATCTATTACGTGTAGCCTACTATTTAAATAGTTTTCAAAGGTCCTAATAAATGACACAGAAACAGTCGATACCTCCTCGAGCCGACTCAAACTTCCATTTTTTTGTGTTTGTTTGGGGAAGTACATTGCCTGCTTCTTTCCACCTCTCTAACTCTTTTCAGCAACTGGAAAAATCGAATACCCTACCGAAACTCAGCGATGCTGGGCAGAAGCCGAAAGACCGAAAGACCGAAAGCCTAGGTGCAATGTCAAGTTTTATTTCAGTGCTGATCCAAATGTAAAAACTTCGTCCTCTCCAATAGATTCTTGATATTATTGATATTTTTATTGAGAACAGAGGTGGTGTAGTGGCAAGAGGCGCACTATTTCACACGCATTGTCACGGGTACCTTATCGATAGTCGCCTAGGCCAAGAGCCTTGCACACGTCCGGGATCGGTCAATTGGTACCAGATATGTCTCGGAAGATAAAGCACTGTAGACAAGATTTGTACATCGGCTGGCCACCGTGAATCATTGTAAAAGCTCTATACGCACTCAATACGCCACCACGATTCCGAATGGAAGTCGAATGGGGGCTGTATCTCTCAGGAGGGCTTGATTAACGTCAAAAGACTTTATGATTTTGGACTGCTATTGATTACTTTTGTAATTATCAATGATTACTGTTGATATTTACTTTTCCTCCTATTTTTGAATCATAACAGAATTTGTACCTTATTTTTTNTTTTTTACTTTATTACTACTTTGTTTACTTTGATAGTTACTGCAAAAGAGTATGTGTCATCTGATCGCCAAAACAATTTCCATGTTGTCACGTTCCACAAAAAACCTATTCAGATAACTATTCGACCAGCATTGTAACCACCCTGGTAGTGGCTAATTGGAAAATACGCTCACGACACGTCACAGGTGTTTGCCGCTCTCGCTAAAAACTCGTCCAAGGCTCTTAACAAGGGGTTCTTCCGCTAATCCACGGCGACAAATAGACCATCGCGCGCTATCGTTAGCGCACGTCGTTACGTCCGCCGTCGTCAGTCTGTCTGGTTGCAGCAATTGCCATCAGGCAAGTCTGATCATACATCGCCGCTGTCCATCACTGATTGCACCCGCAAGCCTAGACGGCTTAAATCATCTACTCGAACATGTCGGGGAAATTCCGTTGTACCGCGACTTCCCAACAGTTCAAACTCGAAACTTCCTTGAAGATCATTTCCACACGGTTTCCACTGATTTTCAGGACCTCAATTTCTCTTTGCTCAATTGCTAACCTAGCCAGCACCCGAACTTCCTTTCTACGGAATGACTTGGTACGACCTTTTCCTTAAGAGCTTCCACCAATCCATTGGACCTGATCTTTTTAAGAACAGTCCGCCACAAAACTTTTCTTTATTTTGAGGGACCGATAAGCCCATAGGTCTAACTGTCGGTTCTGGGGTCGCGAATGGGGTAATCTTCCTTTTTGAGTTGGCACATTTTCTCTGTCAACTTGGCTGGCCTATTTCGCCGAATTGAATTACGAGTTGTGTTTGAAGACGGCAGACCCTGTTTACACGGTTGCCCTCCAAATCCCTCCAATATGGGAAACCTATTCTTTTCGAAGTGCAAACAAATAAACGCAAACAATAGCTCCGAAGACTTAAAGCCTATTTGCGTTGATCGATTCCTCGTCTCGGGATGGGCCTCGCATTCGACTTCCATTCAGAATCGTAGTGGCGCATTGAATGCATATGTGTCTTATACAATGATGTGATGGGGTCAGCTGATGTACAAGTAAGCTCTTCCATCCTGCCAGACGAGTCTGGGGACCGACCCCGGAAGGATGGAAGGCTTGGTTGGCTCGGGCGAGTAGCGATCGGGGATTCGACCTGACAATCAGTTTACTCTTTTACATTCTTGTTTATCTTGTTTTTGCATTTGGGTGGTAGGAGTGTGACGTGTAGTCAACCACTTACTATGGCTTTACGCACATAGATGCTCCCTAATCTCATAAGCCATTTATGGCCTTCAGTTGTCCGATACCAACTACTCACACCCTTCTCACCCTCCAGACCTCCCTTCATTTTGCAACTATCGTCTCTTCCCTTTTGCTACTTTTTCTGAACTTCTTCCTGTCCCCCAGTAAAAGGTCAGTTAAAGGTTGGATCAGTACGAATAGGGTAGCTACTCCGCTCATTGTACTCGTCTTCCCCCGTATTCCATCCTCTACTCCGTCCTCTTCTCTTCCGAAACAATTACTTTGCCTTGACAATCATTGGATTGAAGATGAAGACGATACCAAAATTAATTATTAGATGGATATCTACCGCCAAGGACGAATGAATTGTTTCCGAAACGAGCATAGCCCATCTGCCAGATCGATCACAGTGAATAAAAAATATCGCTTCCCAAATCAGGAAGGCTCTACCTATTTCAATAATTAATTGTGATAATAGCAATGATGACTGTAGCACTAGAATATACAAGTTTGGCGAGTTAAAAGCCAAAGGCCTCAAGTTGAGTTGGGTTAGACGGTTCGATTTTCGACAAAAGCCGACGTTTCACCTTCCCCCTTGTTATAGTTTCTCCTTGAACTCGCTCACCCTGTGCAGTTGCCGAGCTTCATGTGAGGAGCCGAGTTCAAGTCGAAACTTCTAGTGGATATAAGTGATCCTCAACTTCCCTTGTTGTCTATTTCACGACTGAATTTAATCTCTATATAGAAAATTCCTGAGGAATAAGGGAGATAATCTGGGCCATATGGAGATCGATGCCTTCCGACAATTCTTCCCCGCAATCCTTCCGGGCTATACTTATCCGTGTCGAATTGTCCCGAATGATAAATTGCTTGTTTGAACGCCAGTGAATCCCTACGATTAGCTCAATAATGTCAGTTCCCACTGAGCTATTATATAACTTCTGTGATGGTGTGGGTGCATGTGGGGTGGTGCTATGGTGGAACATTTCCACATAAATGACTCATGAATAGAATTAAGGATCGATACTCGCCCAAGGCTAACATCTCCTCCATCCTTACGGTCTCGGTTATTCGGTTTCACTCTAGTCCAGGCACAAAAGCCCTGCCATGGCTAGCCACCACAAATCATAGTCTAGGCCCCATGCATTCAAACGTCACTACGATTCTGAATAGGGATAGTACGTGGGCCCATTCCCAGAGTCGGAATGATGAACGACGACTGAACACTGACTTTTCCCTCATTAACGAGTATAAATGCCCTTCATTGAATCAGTGGTCCACCCTACAGAACTTTACAATCTGTACCAGACTTCTAAAGTCAATGAGATTGGAATCCTTACTCAGACGTTGTCTGATATGTAAACGGTCGGCCATGCCTCCCACATTTCGCCGCAGAACCAACAATCTACTTTTTCTACTGTTCTTCTACTGTGTTGTATTTAGGTACCGGTTCCTGTGGAAACAGTACCTGATAACCGATTTCATGCCTCAGAGCTTTTGTTAATTGAAGTTACATTCTCTACAGGTTTCAGTGACCGTATTCCGTATTCATGAGGCTGGTCGCAAATTATGGCTGTAGCCAGCTAGTTCGAGCGGCTCAATTCCGATTCTGCCTTCAACGCCCACTTCGTATTCATGATGATTCTACAAGGAATCTTGTCTCAACCACACAAATTTACATAGAAGCAAGCTATGCATAACCGGGCACGCCGGGCACGACGAATTTTCATGCAACGCCCCACAGGAAGCTCTTTACTGTCCTTTGTCGATGCTTTCCACTGCTTAGTTCCGTGTTGAGGTCAAACTCAATATACAGCGACCCTTGAACTTACCACTTCAAACTCTGTTCCTCTACTGCTCTTTTTGATCTCCCCGAACTCATCAGTTCAACGGCTCTTCAGCTTAGAGGCTTTCCACCCTTGCGAGATATTTCTTTTCCGGTGGTTCACAAGGGGTAAAGTCATAGGTGGGACAATAGTGGAAAGACCTGCTTTCAGTTTTCACGTCGGTGCACTACCCTGATCAATCCGTCTCATTCAATCGCCTCCAGAATTCTAATGGCAACAAGGACACGGAGTATTTTCAGGCTACAGCCTAGAGCCTATTCTATTGAATATTTGTTTAGAGGTTTTATTGATTTTTCTCGGTTGTAAACAAAGTTTCGTTGCAAAGATGTGAAGAGAAACTTCTTTCCTAATCTTCTGCACATTGTTGACTTTGCCGAGAAACGTCAAAAGAATGTCTAGAGAGTATTTACTTTTCTTGTACTGTTGTAGGGTACATACAATCAGAGCGGACACATTGCGAAGCATCAAACATATACGTTCCCTCGTCTGTGTGTGTGTGTGATTAACTTCTTTGTTCTTCGCGACAGATCAGTCCCTCCTTTTTGTCGTTCTTATTCAATCAGAGGACAAATTGCTTCTATCGTCCTCATTCCCGCGTTTGTAACTAACCTCTTTGTTCCCTCTCAGCCCTCTCCTTTCCCTTTTAAACTCATCTCGGGTCTTGTTGGAATTGAGAATTATCATATACTCCACCATCTCCTTGTTGGGTCTTTTTAATCCTTACTGGTTTCTACTGTTTCCTATCACTGTTCTTCCTTGACCATTCTGTCTGGGATTCCTCGTCATACAAGTGACTAGACCGTTTATGAATCACACTTCGAAAAAACATATGCTTCACAGCTGTTTTGCAATTTAAATGAAATATAGGCGACATTAATCAAAGGAGAGCTTTGGATCGTTTTGCTACAGCCTGCCAAGTCCCTTTGTTGGTCGATATTGTTCACGTTTTCCCTAAGTAAACAGCCTAGCATAATACTAGCCATCAATACCTTCCCAATGAGGGATAAGGCCGAGTTTCCCCTTCACAAAGTGGATAGGTCCAACGCACTGTCGCTTCACTTGCAACTATGGCTGGAATATTCCGTTGACGGGTTCTCCATTCAAGGAAAGTAATTTTTTAGTGACTGAACAGCTTTGCATCGCATTTTCTCGGTCTCCTTATTGCTCTACTCAACATTCATGAAGGCCCATTTCCATTGGAATGATAGGAATCACTTCTTCGAGAGTAACTTCATGTTAGATGTCGTTCGGGATGTTAAATACATCGATATGTACATCAGTCAACCTCCAGAGCTTTTCAAAGCATCGAAGAATCTGAGTAAAAGTCGAGTGCGTGGCGCATTTCAGAAATAAGTTCGCCATGCCGGAACCGGAACGTTTCTATTCCGATATACCTTCCATCCAGTGCTTTTTCTATGATGCATACATAACTTGTGAAGTGGAATGGGTTACTGAACCCCATTAACCAATCCTTTACACTGACCATGAGATGTTGCGCAGCCCTTCTCCTACAGAATTACGAATATTTCTATTTAGTTATAATTACTTTTTATTCTATTCAGGGTGGCTAGTACCATGGGCAGGTTTTCATTTCAAGAAACCCAGGGCAGAATAAATACCACATCATCTTTCCTGGGGAGCTTTGACGAATTGGACCAAGGTGGTTGTGACGGAACTTTAGCTTACGGATCATGCAGGCGTCATTCCAGCCTCCATGCCCACATCCTCCAACTTTTGCTGGTCATTACGCTGTAGTAAGAACGACAAAAAGAAGGAACTGCGAGGAATCCGACCATGATCAGTCCCGTTTTGGAGTTCTTTTTCTCACTAGCGCCCAGTCGCCGACTCCCACTTTTGAAAGCTCTCTTCTTTTCACTTCCACTTTTAAATCGTTGCCTTGGTTGAATAGGTATTCGCCTTCACTGGGAACTTGGAGCTTTTCCAACATCATCCCATGGGAGAACTAGTAGTATTTACTATTGAATGCAAAAACAAAACAATCAACATTCACATTCCTAACGAATGTAGGAGGGCGGGGCGAAAGCAATAAAAACAGCTCCTGCTTGGAATACTTCGAGTTTTAATTAGCACGCATTTCATTACACAAGCGTGTAGGTAGTTACCAAGCGATAATTACTCGTCTGGCCTCATTCCCTTCAGAAACTTGTCTTCTATCTTCAAACAACTGCGTAGTAAATCAAGTGAGTAATGTACTCGTTATCGGGGTAGGCGCTTGCATTCCCTCGCATTCCCTAGGTCCGGCCCCATTTTATGCCTTCACTGTCGCTCGGCAACCGAATTGTTTTGAGAACAGCTTTTTCGTAAGTTTCTCTCCTTACTCAGGTCCCTTAAGTGGGAAATGCTGGCCTCGCTCAGATTTCTACCGATAAGAGGTATTTTTTGGACGTTAGTACATGAATGTAGAAACGTAGTATGTACCATGGTGTGATGATGCGTCGATTGCTTGACGCATTCCCAAGCCGTTACCTATGACCTACCAACAACAATAGGCTCTATCCTTTATACCTGATCACAAGGTACTAGGGCTATCTTCTACCCTAAGTGGTTCGCAGCCGAGAGACACTCTGTCACACCTTGGTTCGGGGGACCAAATCTCGGATCGGAGTCTCACCGCAGATCAGCCAAGCCTTCCATTCCCCGGCGTTGCTTAATTGCTCCCAGACATGTCTGGGAGGATATAAGCAGTGACTTGAACAACAGTTACCCATTACAAGTCATTGTAAAGGTCACGTATAGGTAGAGGCCAGTATGATTCTGGATGGAAGTTGATTGCATGGCGCACTCCCGAAACTATATCTACCAACGGTAGACGGTTCCAGTCTTAATACCCGCTCACAGGTGTAAGAGCTACTTTTTTCCAAGACGTCGCAAAATTTTCATTCCATCAAAAATATATGTAGAATTTATTTGTAGAAGAAAAATCTATCTATGTATAGGTTCACAAGGCCGAATTTTTTCGGAATCCACTTGTCCAGGACACTCGTCCAGGACATATTGATAGAAAAAGATTGGCGTTGAGAGGAGGTGAAGGTTGTCGTTGACGTTCGTATCGTCAGCATGTCATTCATATGCGATAAATCAGTTTTTCTAGTGGTTGTTGGCCTGGATTTGACCGATCATTTGCAGATAGCCAAGGAGGAGCTACTAGTTTTTTTTATGAAAAAATCGGACGGGGACCTGTTTGCGTAGTTGTTTTGCACTCGGCTTCTCTTTGACTTCATTCGACTTTCAACCGCTCATTCCACCCTTTCAAATATATCAGCTTCGTGATCTATTCAGTAGAAATGGGAGATGCGCCTTATATGGGAGCTGGTAAAGCCTACAGTTGGGGAAGTTAACAAATCAGCCTTTTCTAGCACTCCTCCTATTCACCATTCGGGTGTTTTAATAATGCGAATTTTAGCAGCGCCCTTTCCCATCCTTCTTTTCGTTTTCTCATGCCCCATTTGCCTTCATTGCCGTACTTTCCAACACCAAAGAGTAGTCCTCTGAAGTGGCACTCGAGTAATTCCGTTCAATACTCCTGTAATGAGCGGTTTAAGACAGATGGAGCGCAATAACCCTAGCAAAATGGCCACTATATTCCAAATGACTTGGTCTGGAGTCAGAAAACGGCGACCAGCTTGAAAACCTCCGTTCTGACAGAGTTTCTGCAAATAGCTCCTTGTCTCCTACAGTTCCCACCAAATAAATCATGGGAAGTTCCTTCGTCCTGCATGTAGCTAAGCCCGGACTAGCGAGCCGATTGGAAACCAAGATTATTTCTTTAACTAGTTCAAGATCCGCCTATTGAGGCGACGATTCTCGGCTTAACGACCCGATCCCTCGGTGGGCCTACACATTTTCGTCATTCATAGCTATAAGTCAAGGACATTTTCCTTTATTCCAATATGAATTGCCCTATTTTCATATGCCAATTACAGACCAGCCTGAATCACTCGAAAAGATTTTTCGTCCATTTGAATTCCAAACAGTCATCGAACCGATTACAGGGGGTGCTACGTTCAAAGGTAGCCCCGACCACCGTCGAGGTCAGTGTCATCAGCGTCTACTGACAAGCTGCTACCGTAGTTCAAAGGTTGCTGCGATAGGAATCATAGCATGTCTTTCACATAAACATCTTCATCAAACTTTACATCGAACGTTGCAAACGCCCAGATTCCTCGCTGGATGTTTCCGTTCGATACGTTCGTTACCAAAGCAAACATATTTGAAATCCAATTCTTCTCTGCGGATTCTTATGTAAGTACAATCCACTTTGGCCACTTTGCTTAAGTAAATTTGTCCTCTCACCCACGTCGTTCAATCGACTACTGTTTCATGACTTCACTGGAGAGTATTTCCCCACTTAACACCTTTGGCCTAGCAGCGGCTCCTTTGAGAGGCTCTGAGCATGCTCGTCGTTTGCTGTTTATTACCAGTAACGGTGGGTTACTAATCATGTAACAAAGATATGGGCAGATAGACATTGGGTTATATGTTGGCTCTGATACGTCTAGCTAAAGTCCGAACGATATGACATTGCACTGATGAGAAAAAGAGGATGCAAAAAGGTCGATGAAGAACAAAATTTTCATCCCCCTCCCTCTTTTATTTGATTTTCATACCCTTTCCCTGTTTTAACTGATTTTTACCCGAACTTGATAACCCCTTTGGGACCGTTCAACTTGTAACAAACTGTACAAGGGTATGTGAGCAGTGCAGTGGGTCCTGAAACGATTAGGATCTGCAGGTCCTCCAGTCCAGCTAGTTAAGTTATTATTATTATTATTATTATTATTATTATTATTGTTATTAATATTATGTTCTGAAAGGACAAAGCCGTTTGGAGTGAACCAATCTTAGTCCTGAAATGCGCCCTGACGTTCAACCGCGATTAGAATGGTGGTGGCGGTTTAGTTGCGTATGTGACTCAGGTTGTGACCTGGGATGTGCAAATCAGTACCTTTATTCTCCCATCCGATCCTTGTACCAGTCACTCGTCCCCGGAGTTCTGGAAGACTTGGCTGTCCAGCGTTAGTATCGATCTTGGATTCGAGCATTGAATCATGCGTGGGTGAAATGGTAGCATTTGCCGTTTTACCTACCACCATCTTTTCCCTTCGATTGAACTCACGACTTTTTTGAAATTGCTACTCCTTCCCTACACTTTGATAATACTGCTACTTGTTTCTTACACTTTTGTAATACTTTCTGGAACAGATATTGCGAAACCTGATCGTCAGCTGTCAGCCATACGCCTATAATTTCTTATGAAAATCGAATATATTAGACGACTATCGCGAACTATTAAACTCGAACTTTGCAGTCTCCAGTAGCACTATTGTTGTCTCTCCAATTTTCCTATTTATGTCGGCTGTTTCAGTCTGAACAGACGATGTTTGCTTCATAATACCCATGTAATCTGTCCTCTCCTTTCATCTCATAAATCCCACTGTCCTTAAAATTTCTAAGAATTCTCTTTTACTTACTGCATACTCTCGCCAACGCAGTAACATATGTCGCTCACATTGACGAACGCTGTCTTCGCCTCCGAACAATGTCACTTACAACTGTTATTCATTCCAACTTGTTATACTCTCCCAAAGATTCCAACTTGTTATTCCTCCCACTGATCCTTCTCGTTGTTTTACTAGGAGAATACCAAATCATACACTCACTACATATTTCTAGGGTTTGTGATTCGCCCAGACGCCAGACTCCATTAGGAACGTGGCTCCAAATGAGTACAAAGGCCTATAAGGCTTGTATAAGCTTCTACCAGGTCTAGCCGATGTTCAAACTGTAGCTTATATCTTTCCGTACGAGTCTGTTATCAACTAACGACCTCTGAAGGTATGACGAACTTTGTGACTAACTAAAACGGACTCTGATTCAGAGTTTGGCTTCCCTCCCGTACGTGCGGAATTGGACCCCGTTTGGCATCACCCTATCTTTGTCCTTCTTCAAACAGAGTTGTCTGGTTGTTCTCAAGTAATGTAAATATTTTCCGGCTTCCTAACTGGTTGATTTTCGACTTTCATTTAGAGTTCCACATTTCGGACATTGTCTCCTTTAGTTTGCTACTTGGAACTAGCTTGCGTTGGATTAGGACTGAGAAAAACTAGAGACTTCAGATTTAATTACCACCCACATCGCACATGGCCCGCCTATTGTTACTGATTCTCAGTTTGCTCTAAATCTTCCGCCCGTCATCCCGCCCCTGGCCGAGCACCCTCTGGGTAAGACAACTTTCGCGAATTGAGCAATTCTTCTGAGAAGAGTCTGATTCTAAGAGTCTTTCGATTATCTCCATTACGTAGGGTACTCCTCTAGGTTTTTATTAACCATGTACTCATTCGAGACCTATTTCTTCTGGGTTCCTCTCATTTGTATTGAACTGTAAAGATATCCTACCCAGAGTCCCCTGGGTGCAAGGACAATGTAATACCGAAAGCCCCTAGCTTCA
Organism: Haemonchus placei; assembly: GCA_900617895.1. Taxonomy (NCBI): domain Eukaryota; kingdom Metazoa; phylum Nematoda; class Chromadorea; order Rhabditida; family Trichostrongylidae; genus Haemonchus; species Haemonchus placei. The sequence continues at coordinate 19,269 of UZAF01018707.1, read as the reverse complement.
CCCCTATGGTTCAGTACCGAATTTAGATGCTGGAACCTTTAGAACATTTAGTAAACAATCAAATATGGCCGAGTTTTCTAGAATACCGTAATCCCTCATCTTTCACCGTTCAGATTCAAAGGTGTCTAATTGTTTTTTATATATTTTATTTAACAGTACCTCCGCTTTTTACCCTTTTATTCTTTCCGAGAAAAGCTTGCAAATGCAAGAAATGAGCAAATCCTGAAAGGCATCATTACAGTGGTGTAGGTGGGATAATTGTAGTATTCGAAGCCGTCATTCCACCAGGGTAATGGTGGGTGTGTTCAGCCGTGGTTTGGACCACCTGCAAAACAGCTGGGAACGGCGACAACATTCGGTTTTTGGGTTTATGTCAACGCACGCATTCGATGCTGTTTAGTAGCGACTAGAGTTTTGTTGGGACGATCGAAAACCTTACGTCGTTCCAATTCATTGCTGACGAGAACTGTTCAAACAGAACCTTCTCGCCATCATTGCGTTCTTACCACTGTCCGCTGAGGTTAGTACAGAAAACACTAAGGGCATTTTACAAGTCTTACTGGTTACTCCAACCTCCCGTTCCCTTTTATGAAGTGGTCAATCGTGCTTTTTTTGGACCACCCAAGTAGTTTACGCTTCGATTGTTCAAGCTTTAA
>UZAF01018707.1:0-17666 GCA_900617895.1 Haemonchus placei | reverse complement strand
CGGATGGAAGTCGAGTGCAAGGAGTATCCCAACGGCGGGGTTGACTAACGTTGAACGTTGAACGCTTTACTTTCATCCTTCTGTCTGTAACAATAACATAAGAACTTTTGGAGTGTATCATTCATGAGGTCACTCTTTTACCAAGATTAGATTCCAACGAGGCTCAGGACGACTCTCCCTACCCTCAAAGGAGAAGCTTGCGACGACTTGAACTTCCTCAATGAGCCCCGAAATGTCTTGAGATGTCCCTTCCTTTCATGTACCCCATTGTGCCAGTAAGGTACTTGAAAAGGGAGTGCCGTATTCGTGTTGCTCATAGAAACTAGCGAAGAACAATAGCGTTTTCGTCGTTCGCTTATCACAAAACTTCAGGAAATTCGTCATGCAGTACTAGCCCTTTCACTGCTCGAATAACTCTTTCTCCTATTTCTGTCACTACCTGGAAAGTAATATTCTTCCCACATCACAATGCCTATCACCGTGCCACGAGAGGAGGTCCTCTGAATGCAAAATAGCAGCTGGTACTCCCTTTTCATAGGCGAGCCCTCAGAAAGGATCCATTCCACCGATGACGGCATGAAAAAGGAGGTCGTGCTCTGTAAGTGCTGCCCCCAGAGTGTGGAATAATCCAAAAGCTCATTGTTCATACTTCCGTACCAAGTTCATTCCAGTTGCTACAAGGGTAAGCCCCGGAAAAGGGTTTCCACAAAGGGAACCTTATGACACTCAGGTTTTCGAGGATCTAAGATCGCCTCTTCCCAATTGATCAGGAGATTTGATTAGCAGACAACGATCCTAATCACTCAGGCGTCTCCACTGCGGTAGACCATGTGAAACTGGAATATCGCTCCCCACATTAGGTATTCCACTTGGCAGTTTTTCTAAAAATTGCCACACACTGACTGGATCGTCAGCACCCTAAATCTCCTACCTCTCGATGATTCCCGACAATTTGTGGGAAATCTCATAACCCCTCCCAGCTTCTTCTATCGAACGATCAATTCTTAATCTCGTATTCGATTGAATTCATTTATTACTTTCTCGTTTTTCATCAGCCAATTTTTATTTCATGAGGAAGTAAACTTGAATTTTTTTTCAATAAATTAATAGTACATATTTATAATTGAAAATTTCTACTGTTACCATTTCCTTTTCTTTTCTACTCGGGAGAAGCCAACTCATTTCTTTATCCTGTCCTTTTTATTTTCTGGTTCTTTTTTATTTTATTGAAAAATGAAGCCATGACCTCAGGTGGAATTGCACCACAGTATGCCTGCCTCCCGGGAAATTTTCCTGCTCCACTACGTGAACGAGACCACCCAATCGCCTTTAGTAAGCTTCGCAGTATACAGTTTCTCTGATACCTATTCTTTCACTGGGTAATGCTTGGATTGGAAAAGGGCTTTCCCACAAAGTTTGCGTGGGACATCGATACTGTACACAGTGATGATGTAGACGGCTAGCAAAGTAGTAGTAGTTCAATTAGCAGTAGTAGTTCCTTCAGTTTTTAAGAACATGGCCATTTCTTTCAGGAGAGGGAGGTATTCTCAGGGTCGCTCCCTTCGATCCGTCATAATCATCATCATAATCACATGACCGCTTTCAAATAACTCCTGTTTTCTTTTTGATTCGATTTTTTGTAGTAGACGCCTCTCATTTTTTCATTCGTGTACCTGTTCCGTCGAAAAAAACCTTATTGACATTCGCTCACTTTCCAGCTTGTCAACATTTATTTTACAGATGACCGACGAACCGGTCCGGACACTGAAATGTGTTCTGGTGGGTGATGCAGCTGTAGGGAAAACGTCCCTGATCGTTTCCTATACTACTAACGGCTATCCTCAAAACTATGTTCCAACGGCATTCGACAATTACTCAGGTAATTCTATTCAATCATGGAAGTTTGGGGAAAGAGTAAGCGAAAGGAGTCAAAATGGAGGAAAGTGGCAGAATGCGCCGTGCGTCTTGAACCGTTTAGTCAGGGCTAGGATCACTCATTGGTATGAGAAGGAATTGTGATCCCTTGTGGGTATATCCCACATCCAGACCATGTCCGACAACTGACCATGAAGAGGCTTCAAGCTTCTAGGGGATGAGAGATGCCTTGATTCCTGTCTCCCAATATGAAACGTCTGGGAAATGTCAGTTGGAAAATTTTTGAGTAAAACCTGAAGTTACCCGATACCCGTCTTCCCAATCATCAATATCCAGACACTTATTTAAGTTTCCTACACTTGTAATCATCACCTGCCTGGATACTGGCGGTTAGAGAATATGAATTGAGACAACTTTACTGTTACATTTTGGGTATTACTGTAGAAACTTTTCACGAACATTCTTATTTTACCCCAATCTTTTCGTTTAAGTTGTGGTTCGCGTGGATAAGAAACCTATTCGGCTCCAATTATGCGACACTGCAGGACAGGTGAGTTAACTTCTTTTTCAACCATTGCATTCCTTTATCGTGTGGATTCAATTATTTATTATATAGTATAACACTTTTTTCATTATTTACCTTGTTTAGTTACTTGAAACTGAGAAAACTGCTCTATCAAGAAGGTTAATTTGCGATAAATCGTTAAAAAATGCTGAGTAAAGGGCCATAAAGGTCGCCTAGCATTTTTATGAAACTAGTTTGTCGGTCCGTTCTATAGCAATTACTGTTCTGATTAAGTCTATCCAAATCGCTAAAAAAAAAGAAGGGGGTCGTGCATTCGAAAAGACTGTGTGTTACGCAGTTCGGGAATTCACGATCGACTATAAACTTCGGTTTATTGCCGTATCATCAGAAATCGACCTGAGTACCGCGACCATCGAACTGCAGTTTTGAGAATTTATAGCTCTCAAACGAACACCCACAATCGAGCTGGAACATGTGACCGGGCCTCTCACGGGGGTCTTTGTTTAATTCGTTGCAATTTCATGTGCTCTGGGCAATTCTTTGTACTCTGGGGTTTTTCCGGGAGCCTCTTCGTGAAAGTTGAAGGATTTCATGAGGCTTTCCAGCTTTACCCATAGTAGGACGCTATTCTGTCCTTACCCTTCAGCAGGAATGATCGCTCGCATTTATAAAGAACAAAGGGTGTAACGTGGTGTCAAAGGTATCAGAAAAGGTGCACTTAAAAAAGAATCTAGTGAATATTTTTTATTTTTCGCTTATAAATGGTTGTTTTTCATTCTGAACAAGATATGGTGTTCATAAGAGGTGGCCAATGAGATTACAGTAGAATGCTGAAGGATTACCCAACGAACGGCATCGGTAATTCTATTCCAACTCATCTTTAGGCTTTACTTAACTACTACAAAGCACGATATCCTACCTTAGCTCTTTCGAATCCTCAAATTTTGGCTAAAATTATTCTCCATACAATTATCATCAATTATCTAACCATTGCCTTCAAAGTAACATTTTCCGGGACTCAGACGCCTCCTTGATAGATATCTCTTTAGCAGTACCAAAATTGAATCAATGAAAAAAACCTACTGAAATTTTTTATGACTCTCGCCAGCGGTCCAATTGCTTTTAAATATGAGAGGTCGTTGACGGTTTTTTGTTGACTGAATGGCACCGATTGGACGTCTGAGGTCGTCGTATTGGTTTGATAGAAAAAGCGTGGATAGTGCGAACTGAAAAGTGGCTACGAATCTGAAGTGACACCTCATAACGGCAGTTCTTTGAGGACTATTTGTTTTCTCGATTACAGCAGGCCAGCTAGCTGTTCGTGGGACATTACTATATACTACTAGTATAGCCACCCGCGGGATCGTACACTGATCAGATTATCAGTAACTCGATCTGTACATGAGTAATGGCGTTACAGGAAGGTCACATTTGTTCGATATCTAGAGTGAGAAGGGAAGGTACAAGGGGGGCGTTCAAAGTGGGCGCTGAGTGACCGATTCGAACTAGGTCCTGGAGTAGGCCATGAACGTGACATTCCTAGTGCTTACTCAAGAAGTACTTTTCTATTTACTTTTTACTTTCAATTAATTTTCCACTCTTTCAAAAAAGCTTCAAAAATATATAATGGGCTACAAAAAAATTATGGACTCACGCTTTCACTGAGAAGCAGCATAATACGGCTGTGAGGAGGAAAAGGACCATATTTCTGAATGAGCGCTGTACCAAGACTGATTTGCTGAGGGCGGCTAAATCTGTCCTAGCCTAAGACGATCGTCGGACAAAAGCAGCAGGGCCATCGATGACAGCTTTCTATTTGACATCCAATGTCGACGGGTTCATAATAGATGATTAAACAAATTTGACCAGCACATGTAGATTTTAGCAATGAGGGACTGAAAATAGATTTGGAGCTCTTATCCTCAGCGAAAAGGTTAATGAGAACCTGTCAACTACATATATGTAGCTACTGTAATAAATTGTTTACTCTTGAGTTTCAGTATTTTTCCTATCCGGCAGCAATATGTTTCAGATCAATTCATTGATATTAATTGGTTGTGCTGCACTTATGTATTTATTTACTTATTTGTTTATTTATTTATTTATTTATTCACATCTACTCGAAAGTGTGCCACACAACACAAAAGTAGAAGTTCTGAGGCGATTGCCTTACTTGCGTGTACAGGTAGGTTGCTTCCCAAGTGAACAGAAAACCTTCCAAAGATCCTGGTCCGTTGTCTAGAACGCATACAGATGCATCGGAACTGGGGCTTGTTGAATATCTTCAATAGGTTCAGCCCCTATCAGAGCTGGTTGGTAGTCTATAGTAAATGCACGACTGAATGCTGCCAGGAAGATGTCGGAGTTTTTTGACGGAAGGCGATAAATGAATATTAGAAATGGCTAGAGTTGAAGGTAATGCCCCGAGACCTGCTTAGATTCTTTATGGAATCTGATCAAATCATTGATGGCCTGACATTTTATGCCTTGGCCGTACTCCTTTCACATCTGACAGAGCTGTTTTGTAATATTCGCTACTACAAAACGCTGTTTGCCGTTTTTCATGGTACTTCTGAACGATATCCACCGGAATTCCCTCTATCAGCTGCAAACTCAAGACAGTCACTAGCATTTCATTCGGTTTTTCCGCCTCAAAAATTTTCTCTCCACCCTTTCATTTGAACATCGTTAAGATTTTCAGCCTATTCAATTTCAGTCATCATTTGACACCCTCCGCCCCCTTTCATATCCGGATGCCGACGTATTCGTGATCGTCTATTCGGTCGTCGATCCACAATCATTCGCTGAAATTTCCGCTCATTGGCTTCCAGAGATAAATCGTGGAAATCCTGTAGCGCAAGGTGAGACTAGCGATTGACCAGGTCCAGATACTGTATTGGCAATTGGGGATATACTGGTATTTTAGTGCTGCTTGTCGGGACGCAAGTTGATCTGCGATGGCAAACTTCAAAAGATACGGTATCCACGGCAAAAGGACGACAACTCGCTTCACAAATTGGGGCGGAGTTTTTCGAATGCTCCGCCCTCACCCAACATAATCTGAAGCAGGTATGGGTTCTGAAATGTTAACAAACCATGAAAGAGGCAAGCAAAACTTATCTCAAAGTTTATGTGCCCTTCCAGGAACCTTCTGAGACCACAAAGAGCGCCAAATCGGCTGTATCGTAAGTAGGAGATGATGCTCTTTGTGATCGCAGAAATGTTAGTTATCCTTGTGAGGCAACTGTCAAGTTTCCTTCTGTAATTTCAGATGTTCGACTCAGCCATCCTTGCTGCACTCGAAGGAAGGCGGACAATCAAATCTCCACGTCCACATCTGCACACCTCAAGAATTAAACAGGGCTTTCATCGAATTATGAATATCACGAAGAAATTTATGTGATCAGAAGAAGCTGAACGTCTTAGAACTCGATTTCATTGACCTATGAAATCCAAGCTATTATAATTTGCATTTATCATCAGAAGAAGGAACCAAAACCAAGCAAACTCGTCCAATGACCATCCGTCCTGGGTGGTGCTGTCATCTCCTGTTCCTTCTTCTTGCTTCTCAAGAAGGATAATCATCTCGCAGGTCTTGTCCACGGAAATGCTCGCACTGTTATGGGTGAAGTTAGGCGAGGGGCGTGGCCAAACACTACTTGGACAGCGCGTATTTGAACATTCCACTTGTCGTAGAAAAGTACTTCTTTTCAAATGTCATTTTATTTGAAGCAAGTAGTATTACTTGATTGCAATTGGCACCAAAATTACCAGAATCAGAATTGCACTGGGAAAGCACAGTTTTAGATTTGTAGATCTCAACTGAGTGAGCAATGAAAGGATTGGACAAAAAAGAAGGGTGGGGGGGGGGCGTGGCCAACATTCTTTTGGACAGAGCACTTCAGGCTGCCCAACTGTAGATATGGTGGAAAATTAGCAAGTTTTCTCTGGAAAAAGGTGTTTATTTGGAATACCACCGTAGCAATTTATGGGTGAACATTCCCGTGGACGAGTCCTGAATGAAACAACCAAATTTCTTTCTCGCATCATTTCACTTCTTCTACTTTCATTTTCCCCACGAATTTCCATCCATGTATGCTTAGGTGAAATTCTGCTTTAAAAATTCATTATGTTAGTGTGATTCAGCTAATTCTTCATTGTGAATAATAGTTGATTGTTTTTTATTTGTTCTTTCATAACTTTGACTTACCGTAATTGTATGTATGTAGGCGAATGTTTTCCACCATGACCTCATTTTAATGTTATTCTGTTATCTTTCCACTTTACACACACAATGAGAATTTCTCCGCTTCCCAGGGGTCTTCGGGTACCCATCGTATACAGTGGTTTCCCCAGCTCGTATGGACTATATTGCCTATCTTTCCTGTTCTTTTGCAATAAAAAATAAAAGTGAATATTGCTCGAATTTGTTGTTACAAGTAAGTAAACTCCCATATAAGCTACTACCATAAGTTACTTGAACAATAAAAATAATCAAAGGCGCTGTTGCCTCGACGATCTCCCAGACAGGACAGGAGCCACACTTTCGTGAGATCAAGGAATTTTGAAACAATAGAAATAGTGATGTTACAGTTTCGCTGAATTTCCGTGCAAGTCCTTCTCATATTTACATATTCCTCAGCGTTTTATGTGACGAAATTATCCGAAGTTGAACATAACCATTCCAACCGATTTTTCACTGAAATTTAAGCAATATTCAAGGATCACTCGAAGGTGCTAGGTACCATAATCAGGATGTGCGCACAGGGAGCTCACAGAGCTCAGATGGGTCCCAGTGCAATGTATGAGGTTTCAGTGCCACAAACGCAGTGGTAGTAATGTAGTCAGGTGCCAATCGCAAGAAGATATCCAATCAGCCCTGCCTCCAAATGGACGGGTTGACATAACGGTGAAGGCTTGCAACCAAATATGATAAGGCACGAAGTATGACCGAATTAGCAGCAAGGAAATAGGTAGTTACCCAGATAAAACAGGTCGCATCGTTGGAGGGATGTAACATCCACAAGTGGGATTATGTGGTACATCCATTTAAAGCTGTGATTATGAGGCTTCCGGGTACGCTTCTCAATAAATCTCGGCGATCTAGAATAACTCAATTATACGACTTCAAACAGGGTTTTTAAACCCTCGAATGGCTAATATTTGATGAATCCACCTTCATCGAGGCTTGAACAGATCGGAGCGCGAGATTACTCGCCCAAGTGCCTTAACGTTCTACAAGACCTACAAAACCAATCTAACAAGCGAATGGATGTTTCACAAATTTTTGCCGGGATACTCCTTGGCCTACGGACTACTTGAAGTCGGTCCCTTTAATTGTGTCCTTCACCCAGGGTGTTTTTCTCTGCGCTCTAACCTTTCGTTGTCAGGGATGCAGAGGATCAAGTAGTCACGTAACCGTTTCTCCTTCCGCCGATTCCTGTCTGACTCGCCCCCCACCGATACCCTAGCAGGGACCACAATCGTCCTGGAATACCAGAGTTACCCAAACGTGGCCTTCAGACGGGATTTGAGCGAATGGAGGCAGTGGCCGCGAGAAATTAGAAATCCAACACAACCAATTCCACACTTTCGAAAAATTTAATGTAGCACTGAATGAGTAATGGAATGACCATAAAAGGCCCCTTTTCAAGGTTTTCTTCTCAAAAAACGCTTCTGACTATAGGAGCACATCACTGTATACGGAGCAGAGCAGACGAGATTCAAGAAGAACAGGAAGAACAAGCCCATAATCAAAACGAGCAAACTTCCTACCATATCCGAAGGGCCTTAGTAACTAGGATTGAGATTAAATAGGTCTACAGTAAGCATTTGATACCATTTCGACTAGAGAGCGCAGACGAGAGCAGAAGTGGCCTCATTTGAAATGGATCGTAGATCATTCGGTGCTGGATGCTGACCTACAGCTCTACTGTATCAGCTGCGGGAAAAGTCGTCCACAAAATGGCTAATTTTACGGAGGCTTACGGACAATTGCTGAAAATTACTTGAGTACATCTCAAAGCTACTCCATAGATTGATCAGAGGTTGATTTAGGCTAAGTTATCCGCCATCGGTTTCTGTGACGCAAAGGAATTGCGCCATCTGGTCGAGTTTATTTCGTCTCGGACGAGTTGTCAGGAGGCTCGTTTCGCCGTTAGCCGCGAAACCCATCGTTTGTGACTCATTCATGAGTCAGAAGGGTAGCCTTTTGCACATAGCCTTTCCATCAGGCTTCTGATCGTACAATGGTGACACGAAGTACTTCCAATTCACCTGGATTTCATTCTATTGAGCTACAAAGACGAAGACCGAATTCTGTAGCTGTTGCAGGAGCACTTGAAACGCTCGTTCGTAGTATTCATGCCCAACAAAAGTAAGTATTTTAAAGTTTCACGTACAGATTACCTGTGAAATTTCAAGTGTAAGGACGTAGCTAATGTTCAGGAGCTCATCATGTAGTGAAAGGAAAGAATTGGAAGATGCTGTGGCTGATACAAAAGTCGGTGATTTGTCCGTAAGTTACTTTTTTATAGGAAGTGCTTCTTGCTAGAATTGGTATGTATTGAGACTCTTGTACCTCTTCGAAGTTCGACTTCGTTTTGCAGTTTATTGCCTTTGAAGCTATTTTTCCTAATCATTATCAAATCTTTGAGTCCCTCAACGATGTATGATGAAACTGTTGCTGTAGTACCTCGAAGTTTCCATGGGTTCAAACCAACTCATTCTGATTTGATAGCTTCTCCAAGCGGATGGTACGGGACTTTTGCTAACGCATGGAATGTTCCCGCTTTAGATTTTTGACCTTACCTACCCTATCTGGGTAAAGTGGGCTCGGCAGCTATGAGACATTGCGACCAGTTCTCCCACTGGGGACATTTACCATCTCATGGAGGCAGATTTACCATTTACTCCAACTGACCAGAAGTTCCAAAAAAATGGATCGAAAGAAGTTTGTTTCATTGCCGGCTCCACGGTTGTTGAAGCAGACTGTTCTGCTAAAAAACTGTCTATGCAGCTGTTCCGAAACGGTCCTTCTTTTTCATTTCTTTCCCTTGGTTTTCCAAAGCCTTCGATGGGCACCCTCGTTGCAGACCGTGTTTTTTTCAATCTGCTGAATTAGACCTTGAGTATGGTTTCATATGGGCAGCTTCTGAGTTTATAACTGCGTAGATTCCATTAGTATGATATTTATCCACTCATTTAGTAGTAGTCACCCCGAATATAACGGAAGTTTCCCGTTATTTGTAACACATTTTCGACTTCTCAGCTTCATCTGGTGAAAGTGGGTAACCCATATCGAGATTGCTGTGTGTTTGTTGCGCACAGAGCAAAACGAGAAGATTTGGAACTGCTTAAGCCGATTCATATAAGTGTTAATGATCAATTTTATTGTTGAATTCTCTATTTCCTTAGCGGATTGCTTAGAACATCTAAAGTCTGGTTTGTGGCGAGAAATCTTGATTCCCATAGGAACAGTTATAAATCTCATACCACAGTGTTTTCCAATGACCGTTTATGACAGCACCAATAGGTTTGACACTACCCAACTTCTGCACTTTAGGCAGGTGCATTGCCCAACGCAACGGCCAAAACGCAGCTTCACGTCGAATCACGAAAGCCTTCTGATAAGGTTGCTTCGGATGTATCTACGACATCAGCGAAACGCAAAGAGTCAGCAATTCTTCAGCAGGACGCCATTAATTACAAGTAGGTGCTTAGATGTTTGTCTCACAAATGAGGCATGGTTTTGATAGGCAGTAATTAAGAGCTTTTCAGAGAAGTGCTAGAAGTAGAAGAAGCAGTGACATGTTCAAAGCCAGATTCAGATTACAATCTTATAATTGTATGTTGCTCTCTTGCGATGTTTTAATAAGGTTTTTTCGAGGTTATCGACTGCTGTTGGCTCGTTTTATGAAAGGCACTTGTGCATCTACTCATGTAGTTTAGGTGCGGAGCTTTTTGGAGGAGCTGATAACTAGAGTACAAAGCTCACAGAACAGAACTGTGGTCAGTCAGACACAACGTTTTCCATGTTTTTACTTAACAACAACTTCGTTTATCGTTTCCCAATTCCTGTAGGTGAATGCACTCATATGAAATGAAAATAGACTCGATTTTGATGTTGTTAGCATGCGTGGATTCTATTGATTTTTCTCCCTTTGATGCCTGTAAAGATATCTGCTTCACCTTTGTAACTTCCTCTTATCATGAACCTGCTACCACTACCTCCTCAGTGACGTTATTTTTTTCGAAAATTGTCACAAAGTGTTTAGGTGAGTTGGGAATCGGTTCGGCAACGATTCTATGATATGATGACTGGAGACGAGTGCCCCGATCTCGATTTACTTGGTCGTTACCAACAACAAATTTACTTTTTCCAATATTCACTTGACGAAAAGGTAACCGACTTGACCATAGGCACAAGTCATTTTTTCAATACAGCAAAGCAATGTTTTTCAACGCCCACAAGAGTTATGTATTGAGCTTCATCCTCTCCTTTATTTTCAGCAGTTTGCATATTTTATGGCTGTTCCGTGAGAAAAGAAGGTGAGTGTTCCCTTATGGATAATCAGTTAAGGTTCTTGAAGAGTGGACCGGCAAGAAGGCCGTGGCCGAGGTTTTTACTTTGCCAGAGTTTGAAGGCATTCAGTGCTTCATGGAGGCGTATCCTCCCCACAACCTCTTTGTCGCGGTTGACAAAGGACTTTGTGCGTTCTGTTTTTGCAGCTCTCAAGCTTCTCATTCTTTGTCTTTTACGAGTTTTCTGTTTTCAGCGAAATCAGGCGTGGAAATGCATTCGGTTGCTGTGAGCACTGACGACTTCAATAATCCGCCAATTACTCGTACTCTCTCCGATCCCTTCGATCTCTTGGAGTTCAGTTATGATGCAAATGAGGTAAGTGTCTCCTCCTCTATTAATAATTTTTGTATTACGATTGTCTAAACTTACAAATAAACAACAACTTTTATATCTACTTTGCGCCTTGAAACTTGTTTTCGTTTCCTTTTCCTTTTCCTTTTTGTCAGATATAGTCTCCTGGAGCAGAGCATATTCAGCAGAACGTTCCCTGAATTAATTCTCGCTTTAATTTAATACCAAATTCTCGAGAGGGTTCACCTTCCCGCTCTTGGAGTTAGGGTTGGGCGTCCGTATCCGAAATCGCCCTTGCTCACCTGTGGATACCTATACAGGACATCAAAGCAGAAGATATAGCGGTTTATTAATATGTCTCTGTTTTGGATAACAAGTCATATGCAGGTTCTCATACCTACTCCTGTTCATCCCGTCATCTCGGGCCATAGTGGTTCAGAGGAATGCACGCAAGACATTGATGCCCAGGTATTGGTGCCGAAGCCGGTTTTACAGAATGATATTACTCAGTCTTCTGATGATCCTATGGTGAGGTTTTACTTCATTTTCTGCAACATTGATACTTTTAAATGTTGTTTGCCATTTATGGTTTATATTTATTCCTCTTTGCTTGCATAAGTGAGTTTCTGAAAGAAAGAAAATTCGTAACTTCTTAACCTGTAGAATGGGTTTTATTCCGCATTTCTTCAATCTTTCATTTCTAGTTGAAGTGAACCTACATCATTGTTGCTTTACAGCCATGCAGTAGTGTGGAACCACATTCATCGACAATCCAGGATGATGTTAAGTGTGCAATCGAAGCACAGCTGAACAGTTCCGGTAGTACTGAGCATAGCAGTGAATTGTTGAAGTACAATGCTGTACCCAAGGTATGTGGGCAGTGGCCTGTCTTGGCTTAATACCGTAAGGCGTACCACACTGATTGAGTATAGGCTTTTTTATAGCTAGAGGAGAGTTTGCGCAATAAAAGGTCTTTACACTGATATTTTTCAATTACGGATCTGTTTCAGACTTCCGCTGTTGCTCCGGAACCATCCGATCTTCCAGATCCAAGCACTGTGTTTAATGATATGTCTCTTAATGAGTTCATTCCAACTCTCAATAGTCTTTCACATTATTCAGCATCGGTAAGCTGCATCTTCTCACTATTAAAATGACAGTGTTTATGCATTCGCCGTTTTCTGTTTAACATAGCGATGTTTTCAGTCTGCAACCCTTTGCGCGACAGAATCCGGTCGTCGCATGAACAGTAATAACGAACTTCCTAGCTCGGCAGCATCAGAGGTATTGTTGTTTTCAGAGGTTGAGTTTCAGAAGTATTTAGTGCTAACTGTGCACGATTGATTACAGTTGTAGTTTTTGGTGCTTCGAAAGTTTTTAAAGTATCTCACATACTGTTTAGATCCAGATTTTGACTCCAGCTTTACCACTTTGTGCTCTTGACCCTGCTTATTTTTTGTGATGTGTTACCGGGACGAATCCCTGGCCTATGAAAGAAGTACGTGGGTTTGCGGGGTTGAGTAACGATCCAGACGGGAGTTGGGCTCGGGCAGTGTTCCAATGGCTTATGAAGGTTCACCGATCGTATAACATAGATGCAAAGACCCAAACAGCTCGTTGTCCAGGGCCCTGATTCATGACAGTAGTGGAGAGCCGTTTTCTGTTTTTTTCGCTTAATAAGCCTTCACCTTGCGCAGCTGCGCTCCGCTGGAATCTCGTCCAAATATCCTCTTATTCAATTCTGGCCCGCTTTAGCCACCGATGTCCTCCTTCTCGGTACCTACAACTCGATCATTAAACTTGAGAAAAGTACCCCAACATCATTATCTTCAACCTCACACGTTTCGTCTGTTTTACATTCGTTGTTGTTAAGGCACGTGAAAAGTAGCAGAAGGCTATTTGAATTATAGTTTTGTAATATTTTTCTCGAAGCTTCCTTATATCTTTCGAACGTCTGGAAACCAGCTCGATTAGGTTAACTATGTTTCGATGTATATGAGACTCGTTAAAAGGTTCCTTTAGCACTTTCAGAGCCAACTGAAGGAAGACCTGCTCGTTCAGTTGGGGTCAGGAAATGGAACCCCGAAGTATGCAGTAAATAATTTTTTATTACGTTTTTATCAAATAGAAAGGCGCCTTGTTTAGATCATTTGTTTAGAAACTATCATCCTGATGGAGCCGCCTTTTTGTTGACTCCTGATATGTCTCCTGTGGAAGATTCATCTGTTCGAGTTCAGTCAATGATAGGATTTTCACCAAACTTATTGGATAATCCGTCACATTCGCATCAAGACAACGCTACGAGAAATTCTTCATCGGATGATAGTAAACAAGGGGTGCTGCTGTGTGGAACATCACGAGCTCCATTGGATGTGAAACAAAGTCTGCCAGGAAATTCAATGTCGCCGGAAGCTACGGATTCCATGGACACAGGCCTACCTGATGCTGAAACACCGAATGGTTTGGATCCATCACTGAAGCTGCTAATGCAAGCTGGGATATATCCACGCGAGATGCTAGAGAAGGCACCTGCAACATCTGTGTGGAACATCACGAGCTCCATTGGATGTGAAACAAAGTCTGCCAGGAAATTCAATGTCGCCGGAAGCTACGGATTCCATGGACACAGGCCTACCTGATGCTGAAACACCGAATGGTTTGGATCCATCACTGAAGCTGCTAATGCAAGCTGGGATATATCCACGCGAGATGCTAGAGAAGGCACCTGCAACATCTGAGCTAAATGTATCACAATCCTCCCAGAATTCTGGTGTTAATATTCATTCTTCTCCCGAACCAGCTCCAATATGCTTTCGCGTGTCGCAGGTAGACGCCTCGGTGGAATCACAGCAGTCGCAGGCGCAATCAGATGGTGGATGCCCTAAAACTGCAAGTGCGTCCCAGAACAGTCAAGCGAAGGAGAACAGCTTTGAAGGAACAAAGAGCATACTAGTGAGTTCTGGTCATTGAAGTAGCTCCACTTTACCTGGCTGAGTTCATGTAGGTTGGAAGAAAGTGGTAATTCCATATTAATGGAATGTTTTAAGTGTGTGAAGGCTGGTCGTCAAAGAAATCTCACGACTCCTAGACAAGTCTTTCGAAGAAGCAAAAAATAAATCGAAAGTTTCTCAATTCTGATTCTTTTTTGGTCAATTTTATGAGAAGTTTTGATATTCCTCACAACAGACTGGAATTGCTAGAATTAAACTTCTTCAAAGTTTTTCTTTATCCTTTATGTCTACAAAATCGAATTTACGCACGGACTTCTGTTTTCATTATGTACTTCCACAACTTGCAAAAAGTTTTTGAGAGTTCCCTGCGGGTTAGAAATTTGTCGTCGAAAGCCGCCGGCTAGAGTTTCTTGCTGCCAAAAGAAAGTGTATTACAGAATTGTTTCCAACAAATGCGGACACAAACAGATGCGAGTACGCAACCGAGCAGGGAATACTAAGAAGTAAAAAAAGGGTGGGAATTTCATAAGACCTGTACGCAGGAATCAATGCGCTCAGAAGTATTTATATATGCAAAATTGAAGGATTTGATACGAGTACCAAGGGCTTGAGGAAACACCCGAGGAATGGGCATTACAGAACCGTGATTTGCTCGCTTTCAGGCCAACAGTATTAGTTTCTTTTAGCAGATACGCTTTATTCATTTTTGATAATCATAACTATTTAGGATGACCTCAAGTTTCCTGACATCAATGGGGAAGCCATTAGATATCTCACTCGCATTCGTCAAGAAGTTTTTGAAAGCCATGAACGTCGTGGAATAATTCCGAGGGTAGGTGACTTTTCTAAACACTTCTATTATGATTTCAGCTGTCCATTGTTTCCATGGGATTAAAGTTCTGTTCCAATGACGGTAGCGGGGAACAACTTTAGAAGTCCCTTCTCTATATACGGAATACGTGCCACTAGGCGTAGTTCCATCACTGGAACCCTAATTTTGCGATTTTTTGCAGAATTTTTGCGTTAGAGAGTGAATGTTATAGTATATGTAATGGAGTTGACGGCAGAGGTGAGCCAGTGGCAAGCTCCGAAACATCTTCTCGTGTGATTCGAGTGTCAAATCCCTGGCTAGATACCCTGTGCCTGGTGAACTTCTGCGATTCTTGATTGAAATTGAATTTGTTTTGCGGCTCAAATCGCAATATCGCCTGTTCTCTTTCGTAATGTTCATCTTCTTATGCTATCTATAAGATTTCTTTTATTTCAGTTGGAAAATATCCTGGCATCCCTGAATGAACCATTATCACCGGAGTGGATCGATTATGTCCTGTGCTACATACCCGACGTAAGCGTCATGCCAGTTGATGGACAGGTTTGTGATGAAGCCCTCATTACGTCAACTTCTACCTATACCCTGATTTTTGACGGACCCTCCTTCATATGATTTCAGGTATTTGTCGCTTGGAAAGGCAAACCATGCACTTAAGATTGAAGTTTTTCCTATAGATGCAGTATCATGTTCACGTCAAAGCCTTACCGTTGATCCTCTGATCTTGCTACTTTTTGATGTTTCGAAGAGTTATGCATAATATAATAATAAAAGAATTAAGTTTATACGAGTAAGTGTCACAATCAACACAGATTATGGTGTAGATTCCATGAATGTCTAGCCCTTCTAGTGTTTCTTTTCCTTTTCTTTTCCATTTTCTATTTCCTTTTTTCTCATCCTTCGAGTATGACCTTTCTGTAAAAATTCATTTGAATCAGTATAGGAAGTTCTCAGGCTCTTTTGTACATCTCTAATGATCAGCAAGATTCGAAGGGCTAGGCAAAAGAATCTCTAAGTTTGATCAGGTTTAGGAAACAGTCATCGACATAGAACCTAACGGAAGCATTGGATTTAAGTGATCATGATATAAACGCAGTTATCGTCGTTAAGTATTTGAACCTCTGCTGTACTCTCTGTTTTCGTATTGCGAGCCATCAAACAGATTGGTAATTCGAGTTTCTCGCCTTAGCTCTTGCGTTATTCCCCATCTGCTGACAGCGCGCGGTAGCTGTTAGCTAGTTGTCTTGCACGTGAACTGAGCTTCAGTACCCACTATTTCCTACTAACCCACAGAACAAAGTCAGATAAGAAGCTTATAGCCTAGCACCGTGAAATCTCATACGCATCAACAAACATGCGAATTGTTGTTGGAGGGACTGCTCCGGAGGAAACCAATTGTTTTCCTGGATGGACTGACTGACTGTAGCGGGTAAAGATGACGTAGATTAGTGGCTAAGGGAGCCATCCATGATGTTTATGGTTCAGACCCATTTCCCATATCGAGTCCAGCCCTGCTTAAGCGTCCCTGTCCACCTGGAGGAACGGTCTCAGACGCTGCAAAGGTGAAGACTCGTCTGCATCCCAGATTCAGCCTTCGCAAATCGTTGCACATGTCTAATACGCATTCAAATTCACTACAGATTAAAATGGAGGCGGAATGCAGGGCGCATTGCTATACAGGGACGATGAGCGCAGGGAAGCTTTCTCAGAACTACTGACTATAAGCTCTCGACAATGCTTACCGATACTGGTGGTGCTGTTGGCGTGGGAGGGGTTGCGCCAGGATTTTTTCCGTCTTCTAGACTGAAAAGGCTGGTACTTGCTCTCGCGTTAGCTCAAATAGGGTATGTAAATTCACCTGCTAGGTGCCGGTGTTGCTTCCGGTGTAGGAGCATTTGAACTAAATGTAACTTTATGAAGTTGGGTTTGTGGAATTAGAGCAACTAATGGCCATACTTCGAATTCTTCTTTTTCTTTTCTGCATATTGCTCACCACCAGGAACATCCGTTGGCTGTGGAGAGAACACTTGCCGGAAGTAGGCCTGAATATGCATCGATGATCAGGGTGCGAGGCCTTGGGAAGTAAAACCACCCATACCACTTCGCTTCTCTCAGACAAATCCTCAGTTGTTTCCATTTGGGGAAGAGATGCTTGCTTCAGGTCATATTGCTTGCACACTAAACAAAGGAAAAGTGCATATGGGAATAGAAGGTTCGGGAAGGTTGTCTAGGTGTCCCAACTGACAGCAAAAGGTACATATAATGAGAGAGTAGGTTCGAATTCTCAAAAAAGAGTCATTGAAGGGACAAGTGGGATGACATGATGTATCGATGAGAGTCAGGTATTCAAGATCAAGTAACTAAGCCCAGAAATTTGTGGTGCCGGACTTTGCAACCCTATTTTCTATGGTTAAAAGCCCGATTATCGAAACCGTCCGTTCCCCAGGAATCCAAATCCGTTGGACGGTTGTCTGACGCCCACCAATGGGCTTCTGATGGTAGTGGGCGCTTCAGTTAATGCCCGTTGCTCCCTTTTCACACTTTTTCAAGGCGATAACATTATAACCTATCGCTTCCGTCTATAGCCTCTAAATTTTTGTGCTGTTCAGT
>UZAF01018706.1:0-30271 GCA_900617895.1 Haemonchus placei | reverse complement strand
ATGGACGTGAACGACTCTATTGTACGCAGGGACTGGGAGGAATTTCAAACTTTCCTACTTGAGGTGACGTATGATATTTGGACGTATTAACTTGAACTCCGTGCAATAATTGAGCAGAAGTTCCTCTGGGAAAACGAAGACCCGACAGAAAATTGAAGATGATGACCATTTCCTCAAGATATCAAGAGGAAAGCTAATCTTCGGTATCGAAGTTTGAGTTCCTATGCTTGATCACCTTATTTCCCCCGCAGACCCCCCTTACCTTCAGCGAATGAATCGTTTGAGTAGTTCCCTTTTGAGTATTTATACCGGCATGATTTTGATTAGGTTTATTGCTGTTTGGGGGGTTGAACTTGACCTTCGAACTGGGTCTGTCGCGCTTGGATGGGATTCTTTTATGGTTCGTAATGTTTCTTCAGGATTAAAATTTTTTTTNTTTTTTTTTGTCAGAGAGCTCCCCCAGCGGTAATTGCGAACATTTTATAAGGATTTCTTTTTATACTTTTCTAACAATAAAACAATTGTGTTTCACATTTGAGGTTTGACGTCGGGTTTGACAACCAGCATGATTGTCAGGGCACTACTGTATCCATGAGGTGGAGGGAATTTGAAATTTTTTGGAGGTGGCCTGTTGGGCTGTTGTCGCTGGAATTCGTGTTAATTTCCTACAAGATGGCAATCGTGGACTTGGATTCCTTCTGAAAGGAGGAAATCTCTTCCGTGTTAAGAAAGACCTTGATCGATCCTGAAATCCCAGAGGAAAAACTACATTTTCTGATGCCGGGAGGGTTTATATGCTTCACCACCTCGCTTTCCTTCAGTTTCTACGGATAACGAGTAAACTTCATCACTTCCGAGTAATGACATTTAGAGAAGTGTGATCCATGCTTATGTTCACCAAGAAGGCTTGTTTTCAGCTTTGCATCTGATCTGTGCAGAATTTGAAATTCTTCACAGGTGGCGTGATGGACTGCTAACAATGAAATCCGCACCGATTTTCTATGAAATGTCAAAAGTGGACTAGAAGTCCTTCTGTGAAAGGAAAGTCCTTTTGTGTTACGGAAGACCATGGCCATTCCTGAATTCTCAGAGGAAAAACCACATTTTCTGATATCGGGCAGGGTTTGTGTGCTTCACCACCTTGCTTTCCCAACAGTTCCCTCAGATCTTGATCGTTTCCGAGTAACGACACCTGCATGAATGCGATTTAGACTTATTTTCGAGAAGAAGGCTTGGTTTTACCTTTTGGTATGGCCTGCGTTGTGCGGGAGGGATTTCTTTATGGCTAAAACTGAATCAATATCACGAAAATCTTTTTCTTGCCACAATTCCTTCCGCAATGATGAGAACCACTTAGAGAAATCTTCTATTAATGCTTTACCAACAATAAAACAATTGGTTTCACATTTGGGACTGACCACCGAAATGTCGTCAAGGCACTACTGTAGGCAGGAAGTGGAGGGATTTGAAATTCTTCAGAGGTGGCATGATGGGCTGCTGACGCTGAATTTCGTGTTGATTTTCTAGGGGATGACAATTATGGAATGGATATCCTCGTTTGCAATGAGAAACTTCCTCTGATTTCATGGAAACAGCGTCCTAACTGTGGTTTCAGAGAAAAAACTACATTATTTGATACCATGCAGAGTTTCTATGCTTCAACGTCTCTCTTTCATCTCATTTCCTACGGTCAGGGAGTAATCTCAATCGCTTTCGAGCAATTGCACATATATCATTGTCATTCAAGTTTATTATTTTGTCGAGAAGGCTCGGTTCACTCGTAGAACGGACTTACGCTTTGTCCAGGAGGGATTTTTCCAAGGTTCCCACTGCTTCGATCGTAGAAAGATTTTTTTGGCAATGAAGTTCTCCCAAGACCGATTGCTATCATTTCATGAGAACTTCTTTCTACACTTTCCTAACAATAAAACAATTGAGTTTTATATTTGTCGTCGGGTTTGACCACCCTGCTGCATGATTGTCAGGGCGCTACTGTAGGCAGTGGGTGGAGGGAACTTGAAACTTCACGGGTGGCGTAATGGGGTGTTAACGCTGAAATTGGTGTTGATTTTCTATGCAATGGCAACTACGCGAAAGAATCCTTTTTCTGGGAAGAAAATCCTTCCAAGTAATGTTTGTGAAGAAGATGGCCATTCCAAAAGCCTCCAACAAAAAAAGTAATCATGTTTTTTGTTTTCAAACAAAGTTTCTGTCTTCACTGAATCTTTTCCCCTCAATTCCTTCTGTCGACAAGTGGACCCCATTCAAATACGAGTAACTGGTCATATATGATTGTGATTCATACTTATTTCCGTTGAGAAGGCTTGGCTTCACTTTCAGGTCGGGCCTGCGTTTCTTAGGAGAGATTTTTTTCAAGGCTCATACTGCTTTGATTTCGAGAAGATATTTTCCTACCAAAATTCCCTCATTGATGATAAAAAACATTCCAAGAAAGCTTTTAGCAGTGCTTCGATAACACTAAAATAATCAAGTTTCACATTTCGGTCAGATCCCGGAGTGGTGGTCACTGCACTACTGTGCGTAGGTAGTGAAGGGAATGGTGGCATAATGGGGTTTAACTTCAGAATTCTTACTCTACGAAATGACAATCATGAACTGGAAACCTGTGAAGAGAAAGATCTTTTGGGTTACTGATGACGATGGCCCTTCCTATGATCTCAGTAGAAAAGCGCCAGTTCGTGGCATCAAATCGAGTTCGTGTGGTTCACTGCTGCACCTTCCTCTGAAACTTTTGATTTAGTAGAATGAGTAGTTTTTTTGGTATTTTTACCTAACTGAACGTGATTCAAGCTCATTTCTGCTAAGAAGACTAAGCTACAGCTTTCAATCGAACTTGCCGCCCTTTGACGGAATTTCTTTTTCGGCGCATGCTCTTTTGACAAGGAAAAAATTTTTTATGAGAAAAACAATTATTGTTGGTCATTTATATTAAGTTACGGATTCTATTTGAGCTTCACGAACACTAAATTAATTGTATTTCACTTCCCAGGTTCCGTTTGATCACCTCGGAGTGACTTGACCACCCTAGAATGGCTCTTCGGGCACTACTGTAGGTAAGAACAGGAGGGAATTTGAAACTCTTCAGAGATGACACATGGAACGATATCCTTGAACTTCTGACTACTCCCCGAGTAAGTGACAACACTGCAAAACTTCTGGGGAGGTGTAGATGATAGAGATGTTCCTCTCAGTGTGCCCTAGCGGGCCTTATGAGAAATCAGTGAACCCTCAGACAACACTATGTGACAGTAATCGTGATTTCTATTTCAGTATCAGTTAGAGGCTTGGAACTCCTATCTGAGGAAGTCCATTGAAATAATTAGAATACATACTCTGCTTAATTGTGGCGCTAGGAAGATTGAATTCTTATTATAAGTGGGTTAATTACATGGGGCTCTACTAAACCCTAATGTTCGTAACGGAAAGGGGTCGAACTTAATGATTACTTTGTTCTCTTTGTCTTTGCTTTCATGACTTTGTTATCCCCCATTTCGGGGTGCTTTGTTCCTGGCACTTTTTCATGTCGCACGATAACAATATCTACCTTCGATGACGTGGACATACGCAGTCCACTCTGCCACTCGGTCGGTTCCGATCTTCACAACGTTAGGGCTGCAAAGGAATGAGCTAGAGAAACAACATTCCTGTCCTTCTTTTCAATGTGAGATCAGAGCACCTTCGGGGGTACCTACTGCACGTTGCGTCCCTATAGAGGACTACCAGACAGCTAGACTGAGCTTCTGACTGTAATGACTATCGAGAGACTGAGCTGCGTGTGTACATAACAGACTGGAGTGGTGTCCACGTGTGACGGAAGAGGTTTATTGCAACACCGCTGCGCAAGGGGCTTCAAAGCCGATACTTTAGGGCACCGAAACTATGGTGGACAGATCCACCGACGAACGAACCTTCAGGAGTTCTTTACTCCGGTAATTTCTCTCATCCATTACTGTGACCATCGTAGGTGAATTACTCGTTTCATAGGTTCTTTGTTGGTCTCCTACCAGCTAGTTCATATCCCGAGCTAAATTTCTGAATTCTCTGCCCTCCTTATTTACCTTAACCATGGTGATTAGACTTTTCGTAAGCAAAAAAGATAGTCTCATATATGAACAAGAAAATCGACGACTTTTTGGAAGACAATGTTTGACAACGCAGACATGCGGGCGACGAAATGGCAAATATTTCGTAGTTTTTAGGTAGTTCTCACTTTTTTGGGGAACTATCATGGCAAGTGACTCATACGCCTAAGTAGTACCCATATTCTGAAAATTCGAGAACGCTTCAAACTACAGTAGGATATTCTCGAGCATCATTGAAGGCCTGTTTGAGTCACCGCGACTACTGAATTTTTCGTTTTGACTGAAGAGCTAAATATGGCCCCCCGATTCCAATTCTGGACCCTGCTTCCAATCGATTCAGCGATTTTGTATGGATTCTATGGAAATCGTGCCTCTCACAATGTTCCCGGCTGTTTGTTGATAATGCCATATCAGCATGCAAAGAGCAAATGTGATTTTGCTCCGAGTGTTGGGCGGTTGTTTGCTCTTGCAGGTTTTGCCGAGCGGCCAAGCAGCTGATGACAAAGTGTATTCCATATCGAATGACTCATCGAATATTCGTCAATATTCTTGAAGGCCTATTCACCATCGTTTAGACGTCGTTTAATTTGCCTTTAGCCTCGTTTTCAGAGTTTTCTGTTCAAGTATCCCCCATGTGAGACAAGATGTACGACGAGGAGCCGCGTGCATTCTGCAACATGCCCCTCAGCGTAAGTTTATTCCGTTTATTTTGAAGTCACATAGTTCAGTGTCCCCCTCCACCAAAAAAATTAAAACATGTCTGGGTTCCCTTTTAACCGAGTATAGTTTAACCAAACTGGGTTGAACCTGGTTCGAGAGGTATACTCCTCTGGTAATACCTTTGTTGCTTCCCTTTTCCTTATCCTTCTGCTGAAAATCAAGTGGGGATGACGAGGAGAGCGAAGGAGGGGGGAGGGGGGATGGGGGAAGCATACCCTTCAATGGGTTTGGTTCGAACCATTTTTAATTACCTTTACCTTCAAATACATTTGATATTTTCCCATTGGCTCAATAGTTTGATCCGTTTCTTCCCCTTCCTATTCATCCAGTCTTGCAACTGCGAGGGTAATAGTGGGAAAGAAGGTTGAGTGCCACATAAAATTAATACCCTGACCGGTCCTGTTCGCATTTTTCTGCTGATGGTAGTTTTGCGATAGACTTGTTTGTTTATTTGTTTTTTTATGTTCACACCTACTTTTGTTAACAGTGTGAGTGTGATGGGGAGTTCTCTTAGGGAGTCGAATCATATATTACCATTCCAGTCATGTAGCAAGAGCAAGCCAGGTGGAGTGCTTGCATAGCAATCAAATCTCACTTCACCTCTACTGGTTCTGTGGAATATGCTTGATCTTGATGTCTCTTAGACCTTTCTTCAAATCCTTTCAATATTNGTAGTGGAGAACGAGTGGAGGTATGGAGTGGTGAAATACAGCGTGTGGAAGGGGCTAGGGTGGGCTGAAAGATCATTCACAGCTCAATCCCTGTAGTATTATTCGAAATATTATTCGAAACAAGGAAAAACAACTGAAAGCATCAAATAGCTAGTGATAGCTTTAAAAATTTCTTATTTATATTTTCAGGGCACTGTTGGAATACTCAGCTCTTTGGTTCTCCTCTCACAAGTGATCGCATTATTTCTTGTCTGCTCCAATAATTTTTTCATTTATTTCTTCGAACTTCTGATCGCATTTGGAATGGTATTCTTCCTTTCACAAGGCATACGTCAGCAAAAACCTGGGCATTTAACAATTTACATAGCCTATTTGGTAAGTTGTTGCAAATTTTTGGGAGGGATTCATTTTTTTGGCTTCCGGGCCATGGAATGAATGTATCCGACAATCCAACATTTTATAGCTTTCTTAACAAGCAATGCAAATTTCCTTTTCTCTCGGCTATCAAAGGTTGAATGTGATTGATAAGCGCGGTGTGAATCTGAAAAAAGTTCCCTTGTTTGCTGTGCCAAGGTGTACGAAAAATCTTGAATGAGCACTAAAACTGGCTTTTTCTTCTATTGATCCATCAGTCAAGAGTTTTGAACGGCTGGTAGCGGTTGATGGCGTATCAGAAACAATAACTGCAGTGCTGACAAGCTTGAAAAGAAAAGAGAATTGAATGAGGTAGGATCAAATCGATGGTCTCAGAAATTGTAATTGCTAATGTCGTTCCAAGAAGCGGCTTCCATTTTGACTATTCACGGACTTGATCGGCCAAGAAGCCTAGCTTAGCAAACGATTTCCTCGAGAGACCGAACTGCTCTGTTACCATGAAGAAAAGGGATAGAGTGGCCTGAACAGATACCTGCGATGGTCATTCAATGTAAAAGTCAAAGTGTTAGCCTCCCAGACGAGTCTCGACCAAATGACCAACATCGGATATATGATAAACCTGATCGAACTGGTCGAGAATCTATCCTGCATTTGATCCCGAACAGTGCCCGCGGGGTGGTGCGATATATTTACTTCCGATCATTTCGAAGTAGGCTTCGAAGCTCAAAGACTTATGAAGGCTGTGCTTATCAATTGATTTGTTGTTTTTGTTCTTTTTTCTTGCTGGCTAACAGGAATTCTAGGAAAAAGTGATCAAAAAATTTTCGAATTTTATTTGAGATTTTCAGTCCAAGGTAAGGCATTTTCAGGCCATTTACGTGTTTATGATGCTCTTCATAATCTTCGGAATACTGGTTGGTTTGAGTTTTTTGCCAAGTTATAGACATAAGTACTGTGATGAAATCGTTGTGACGATGAGAACTACAAAGATGTCATCATCCCCCGCATCTCCATTGGAAACAAATCGTATAGGTATGGAAATGCTCATTTGAATCGGTTCCTCTTTCAGATTGTCTTCTGTTGTCCGTTAAATGTCTACCAATTGAGTGTTTACTAAAGGTTAAAAAACAATAATTCAAGGGGAACCTATTCGGCAGCCTCCCTATGGTCCCCTGAAACCAAATTAACTTTAATCTGTTAGTAACATTCACCCCGGTGAAGCGTTTGTAGTTAGCATTATTCCGTGGATGCGCCATACGCTCCACTTCTTTCTGAAATCATAGCAGTAATTGAAAGCACAATTGGTTATGTAGTTCACTGCTTTCATGCTGTCATAGAACTTGTACCGGCGATAACTGGTTCAAAAGTTTATTTAGCTCTTTTGTCACTCCACGTTTGCTCTTTGTTAGTCTGTAGTCCCTGAAATAAATGATTTAAATCTTACTCGGCTAATCGATCTTCAAACGTTATCGACCGTATTTACGAATTCTTTTCAAATTTTCAGAAAATCCCTCCTCGCACAGTGACTCTGATGAGGATGACGATCCCAACTGTGTCCCACTGAACGGAGCATGTAAGTGAATTTCCTGTCTTTTTCAGTCATTTTGATCAATGGATACCCTTTTGTTTTAAAATTTGCCTAAATTTCATTTTCTGAAGCCTACTTTTCAGTTTGGGCAAGCGTTTGGGTGTCAGTGGGGCTTTCCATCCTTAGTGTGCTGATTGCGTGCATTCAGATTCGTTATACTCTGGTACTCTACAGGTTCCTACGAACACGCCAACGACAGTACGTTACCAAAAGTTTTAGCTATTGAGCTATTGATTCGTCTTTATCGACTTGTTTTTTGAATTTCTGGTTTTCGCCGGATTCATGCCAAAATTATTACGGCTCCAATTACTAAGTGCCCCTCTGAGTGAATAATTTCGGTCCAGAAGACTTAGCTTTTCCCGTCAATAGGAATTAGCCAGTACCCAGTAACTGCCTGAGTCTATAAACTCCTTAGGGCTCTCAGTATGGCCACTTACGGTGCTACTACGAGCTTTTCTTCAAAGAGCCGAAGAGAAATGGTCCAGTGACTAGCTGTATCATTTGAATTAGGGGCTACCTCCCCTCCTCCTCCCCCCTCCCCCTTCAGCATATGCTCAGCCTTTGATTTCGTTAAGCACGAATAGGTCCAGATTTTGAATGGATTGGTTTACAGAGGAGGAATTCATAATTTCAGGCTTCGCTCAACAATGAACGTCAGCTATCAGCACTTTGTACCCGGTGCACCTCCACGTTACACACCCGAATCTCCTCACACCATTCAGACTTCACCAGCACAGGTAGAAGTGGGTCCTCTGCCACCGAAACTTAGTCAACCTGAAGTAGCTACGCTGCACGCCGAGTCGCTAATGACACCACCAGCAAATCCACCTCCGTCACCAATGGAAAAGCCCATCCTACCTGCGCCATTCCTACGCGTAGAAGGACCACCGGAATATACTGAAAGGCCTGGACCGTCTGAAATCACCTATGTGACTCCTACACGACCACACGAAAATATGGAGGAGGTCGACCTCAACGAGGTTAGATCTCCATCGCGGGTTAATCTTCTCCATTAGTTTGATTGTGTGTATTCAGAGATTTGTATTGGAAATAAAGATGAAAAACTTCTCGTTTCGCAATTTCAAAAACTTCTCTCAGTGTCTTATTAGTACTTCCTAGATATCAGGTGACCAAGGCTTGTTGGTTATGTGTACAGATTGAGAGCTCATGATTGTGGGGATAGTGGGGCAGTAAGTCAAAGGGTTGGCTGAATGTTTGCGAGTTCGGCTACTTGTAGGGACGTGGAGCTTTCAGGCGTCGTGTAACTCCATCTTGACGGCTAGCTCTGACCAGTTCTCAACACCGAGGTTATGATAGAATAACAGTGATGAATTGAAGTGAAATAACACTCAAATGAGTGGTTTACCCCATTTGAAGGCGAATACTAGCAGGTACGTTCTCATTATGTCAATGTTCTCTCACGTTCTCAGCTTGTCTGCTACTTTAACAGAAAAGGCTCCAAAGTTAACGTCGGCAGCTACGAGTGACAACGGCTTCACGATCAGAGTTCTCCAGAATCAACCAAACTTAAATCCTGTTGAGTGGAACTTTAAAAAAGAAGGAGGCGATGTGTTAGGGTAGTAGTGGCCTTGTATAGATGAAGACTGACCCTATAATTCACTGCATAGATTCTAAATTGAAGTTCTCGAGAGATGACACATGCCAGAAAACTTTTGTTGAATATCTCATAACCTACTTCAAATCTTTGTAGAATGAGTGAACGAGTGAGTTCTAGTTCTTTAGTCCCTCAGAGAGCAGGATTTCAACTCATTTATTCTGTGAACTCGTTTCCGTAAATATTATTATGAAAGGCTAATTGGATTAATGTTTTTCGTAAAAACTAAGCTGACAAACAGCTCGGACACTAGCCCTAAAAGGTATTGACGAAGCTCACAGTCAACATCCACTCGAAAAACTCCTCCCGGATGAAGCCAATCCTATTTGAAGAGGTCATCGTCAGAAAACAATAAAGAAACCAGATAATTTGTGAAAAATGTGTGGTGATCAAAAGAAAGCTTAGAGGCAGTCTACGCTGGTTAAAAAATGATTACGGTCAAAAATTGGAGAATAAGTTGGTATTGTTGGTTTTGCCCGAGTAGGGCCACAGACTCAGTTCAAACTTCACCCATGACTTCATTCTTACCCAAGCCCCTCTAGAGCATGTCCAAGTGCGGGATGTGCGCTTAGATTAAAAAATTCGTTTGATAACACCTTGAAAACTTTTCAAGATCCAGTAAGTGCCTCTCTGCCAGTGTAAGGAAACTATCGGAGAATGCAGACGGGTCAGTTTCACTTTAACTCTGCTCCTCACTACGGATAGAATAAGGAGTCTTCCTTTGCCTCTTCAATCCGGGCATTTCTGCCTACATTATCGTCCATTAGCCTGAATTAATGATATCTGACTCCACATGTTCCTTTTTCTCTGTTATTACGCATTTCACGAAGACAGGTCAGTTTCCGGGTTGTCATCCCAACAGTAGAGCTCCACAGGCGACATTTTAAAAGTGCACGTGGGAAATGTTTTCAGTTGTGGTTGTTCCCAAACACATGAAGTAATTCGATTCACTGATGCGATTCAGGAAGTCTACCTATTCCGCCCAGTTTCTACTACGAACATGAGCTTCCCGACACCCTAGGGAATAAACCCTGATCGAGTTCGTTCATGGTGAAACGAATAACACCTTTCGTGTATACTCGTTCACGTGTGCGTCATACTGGACAGAGTGTAGACATTTCAGCTCGATTGAATTTGTTTCCTTCGGCTCCCAGGAACTATGGCTCATAGTTCCTGGTCTACTGGCCCTGAGAGGTTCTCTGGTAGACATACATGGGCTTTTTCTACCCCGTCTTTGCTGCACAATGCTGTTCGTTCTTGCAGTCACCCCATTTACTCTCGTTCTCTTTTTATAGCATAGAAGACGAGTTTAATATGCTCTTTGATGTATTAGTTTGATTTATAAATAGTTGCTGCACATAATTTGTTACTTTACCCTGACATTTGTCAAAATTTCGAAGCGGAGATAACCATCAGAAAGCATTTCCAAGAGAAATCCGAGCCAAGCGCTCTTGACCATGAATTTATCGGCCTCGATGCACCGCGCATTCAACTTTTTTTCAAAAACTGAGAAGGATGTGTTCTTATCGCAATCAGTGACTGGAAGAGCAGGCTGATTTCAATGAACGCTTTTACTCACTCGAGAAACTCACCTTTCTATCAGCGAATTTAGGAAGGTGGTGTAGTGGCAAGTGGCGCACTATATCAGGGGTTCGAATCCCGGATCGATGCCCGCCTACGCCAACCAAGCCTTCCATCCCTCCTGGATCGGTGAATTGGTACCAGACTCGTCTGGGAGGATAAAAGCACTGACTTGTACATCGGCTGGCCACCGCAAGTCGTTGTATAGGCCACATACGCACTCATTACGCCACTACGATTCTGAATGGAAGTCGAGTGCGGGGGCGCATCCCTCAGATGGGATTGATCAACGCCAAAAACTTTAGCCTTTTTATCCTTTTCTCAACGAATTTATAGAAACTCGGTAGAGTTCTTGATTAGCTTGTCCACATTAGGTCCTAGAGGTGAACCTCACAGCATATGTCCGCTGTAATAATATCAATCCGTCCTTTAGCTGCCTGGAGTTTCCCTGAACTAAAATTTAAAAAAGAATTCATGGAAGCACGAGGGTTTTCCAAGTACTCGATTTAAAAAGTTATTCGAATCCTTCATATAGTTTTTAGGTTTAGGCACAGTTAATGAAGCCTATGTACTAGGTGAAAAAAATTCGATGAAATGGAGATCGTGCCCAATTACTTCCATCCAGTATGACGTAATGAAGCCTTTAATATATAAACCTATATAGCCTTAAATGGATTACATCCGCCTTCTCCTTCATAACTATGCGTCTCCAACGAACGCTTTTTCTGTAATACTTTTAATACAACTTCTATCAATTGCGTTTTGCACTGAATACATCCCTAGATGCCGCCGCCACTGCACTTGCCTCCATATGGCTCGAAAAGAGTGGCCTATCAGGTTGCCGATATTCATTGTATGATAGCTAAACCTATTTCCCTGTCAGTCTGAGAGCACAGTAGAATGTGAAGTTTCAGGTGAAATTCAAGAATTAACAGAAATCCCTACTGATACCCCTTTATCTATTTTTACTGCGACAACCTTCCTAGTACGTGGTAATTTACGGTATGCTGCGACTAGTCCACAGTAAGGATGATTTTTTTACCTTTTGGTTGAGAGGCAACGAGCGAGTCTCCAGCCAGCTGCCAGTATCAAGCACAACATCGTGGAAACATTCAACAACAGGCTACTCTATTTCCCATTCTATTTCCCCGTTCTGAATAGCCGTTCAGATCGAAAATTATAAAAAAATTACGTAAAAATGAATTTATGACGACAAACTTCCCACTCACACNAAAAAAAAATTACGTAAAAATGAATTTATGACGACAAACTTCCCACTCACACGCACTTTTACTTCTTGGTAAAAAATTCGATCTGGGAAAACTTTAGAAGGCAGAGAAACAAAGACTCAGCGTGTTTCACGTGACCGAAGCATTTCATTAAGAGAAATGTACGCTTATTCATCATCCGAGAAACATGACACGCATTCGTTAATCATTTAGTACCATTAGAATAACTAGAACCTCCATTGAAGGCTGTGTGGGCAGTTTGCTTATATGAATGGGGGCTACGGTACCTGCACGTGGTAGGTGACTCTGAGTGACCACAAGGTTCCCTGCGTAAGGTTTGCGGTAATTTGGTAATTACCTTGGTTGAACTCGAACAGACCAGTAAAACGACAGCTTAACAATACGGTACAATACAAAAGGTTAAGATGTACAATAACAACAATGAGATCTTATAAGAGGGATTTATGTTGGCCCTACTTCTGAGGGCGCCAAGGTGTTAAAAGTTGCAGTCTCTCTCCTTGGGGATGAGGTTGAGAGCGGGTGCCTGAAAGGCTTCCCCTTCCAGAAGAAATTCGTGTCCGACTCGAAGGGAGAATCACTGGATGAGATATATGCCCTTTTATATGCAGCTCTTGCCGCGCACGGATATTTCGTAATCTTACTGTCCATCTTTACCTCGATTTCGCGCCTTCCTCACATCCTCGGAACCCTCAAGAAAGGTCCCCCCTCGTCCCACTCGTCTAAGTCTAAGCTGAAATTTCTTCGACGATCCTTTTATATGTACAACTTTCTTTTTTCCTTTTTTACAACGGTGGCCCGTCCCACATTTGCGTGGTCCATGCCAAATCGCTATCTTGAAGGGCTGCGCTGCCTTGCCCTCCTCATCGTGCCTCCCTTTCTGTGGAGAGTCTTCAACTTCCTTCTTTGGCTTCTCTGCTGGCGTCCACTCGCTTGCCCAAAACACCCTGACACTCTCGTACCGTCTTGTGATGCCATAGAATCCTGTTCGACCAGGCTCGTCATAGGTTCCCAACGACCTACGTGAGTGGTCCCATCCTCCCGCTCTTGCATTGCCACTTTATCGTACGTTGTTCACGACCTGTCTCACTTTCTCAATCGCTGCCTTCATCAAATTGTAGAGCTTGGGCCATTTCTTTTCTTGCTCCGAGGTCCGGTGCCCCATTTCGGCTATGCCAATGGCGACTTGCACGTTCCTCGACGCAAGTCCTTCTAGCCACCGTGCCAAGTCCCAAACGATGCGGTCGATACTCGCTTCTTCGGCGCCAACGATCACGTACGTCCGAATTTAGTTCTATCTGAGGTAGCTCGTCAATACTGCATGTGACCCCAGCACGGCATCGTTCAACAACATGCGAATTTTCGACAAGCAGCGAGATGTAAGCAGCTATTGCTGCCTTTTTTCATATGAATCGGTCCCTTCCATACTTGGCCGTTCACCCACTTTAGAGCTGCTTGGTGGATTCCACTTATGTAGATGACGATATCCTAATCCTGCATAACTTCATAATAGACAACTGGTTGCACGTTTTCCAGGCTCATCTGGACGTGCAGGCACTTCCTCCTGAAATAGAGCGAAGCTTGTCCGAGAGGCGCTCCCGAGATTTCTATACGAGTGTTGTGCTTCGCCATCGTTAGCAAATTAAAGTCTTCTGATCAATCCTCTCTCATCCATATCGTTGCGAGCTGTGCTATCCTCCCACACTGCCAAAAGTGTGTTTATTGAAAGAAAACAAATTACGTGTGTTCTCTTCTTTCATTAACGGGTACTTGAACCCGATCAGGTGACCATTGTAATTACCAGGTGCTTCACGAGGGGGTTCTCGTCGCTCACGAACTCCAGATGTAGTGGGTGTGACGTGTCCTTCAGATCGTCCTGGTCATCAAGTTCCTTCCAGCACTAGCGTTCCTGCGGCAACTCGTTGCCTTCCTCCATGACCGCGGCACTTTGTGTCTGCAATGTCTCTAGCACGTGTTACGAAATTCCGATCGATTCGCGATCAATACTGCTTGGGCCTCCGCCCTCGATCCTCTCACGATAAAGATGTAGACACTATTTTTTTCCTCGTGAACCTCTTCTGGGTCACGAGTGATGCTGCTGTTTTACTGTGTTCGAGCCGGCTTAGCCCTCACGTAAGGTTTGCGATACTTTGGTAATTATTATACCTTGGTTGAACTCGAACAAACCAGCAAAACAACAGTTTTATCCTTAAGGCACACACTGTACAATTAGGCAGGAGATCTTCACCACAAAACAGTAATGGAGTACAATACAACAGGTTAAGATATACAACAACAACAGTGAGATATTACAAGAGGGATTTATGTTGGCTCTACTTCTGAGGGCCCCAAGGTAATAAAAGTTGCAGTCACTCTCCTTGGGGATGAGGTTGAGAGCGGGTGCCTGAAAGGTTTCCCCTTCCAGAAGAATTTCGTGTCCGACTCGAAGGGAGAATGAATCACTGGATGAAATTTATGCCCTTTTATATGCAGCTCTTGCCGCGCACGGTATTTCGTAATCTTACTGTCTATCTTTACCTCGATTTCGCGCCTTCCTTACACCTGTACTCAGATTAGCTTTGGATTGTATAGTGGTGAGGAACTTTGGCTCTTATTGATTCCATCTATTAGATTCCCTAAGAGAAATTTGTTGCTGAACTTGGCTCAGTAGGGATGTGTAGCTGGTAATCCTAGTCATCAAGTAGGCGGGGTTCCAAAGATCCACGTTCTTACTGCTACCTTTCTGTTAGAGGTCCGGTACTGATGAGAAACTCTACCGTCGACTATAACGAACGCTGTACCCCCTTCATCCTAGTTCCGTAGGCCAACTTTCTTTCTGTACTTACACTGAAGATCTAATCGAATCTGAACTATTCCTCTTCCTTTTCCGTGAACTCCTCGAGGGTAGGAATGATAAGATTCCTTTGCATAGTTTCAAACACTCATCATGCCCTCTGCCTTCAATTCACGGAGGTTTCTCTGAGTCAAAGACCGGACCGAAACTTTCTCACTGAGAAGCTTTTGCTTATCAAAGCAATCAAGTATTCCATATAAGCTCTGCCTGGTTTTTTGGATAAATAAGGGATTCAATGACGTAGGTATGTATGTACAGATTCGGTGAAAAGTAGGTACAATTTCTTTGATCCGAATAATTCATGAAGGGAAGACACACTCATGTTTCCGAAGCTAGCTAACAAGGAAATGAGGAACGCTTTTGATAGGAATTGGTACCGATGGAACGAAAAAACAATACTTGGATCAAACTCCAGGGTACAACATTGCGTCCTTTAGCAACCTTACCTCAGGGTTTGCTCTTTGAGGTTTTCTTGGCGAATTTCAAATATGAGTTTCAAATATGGCAATCATATGCGGATGTAGCTGACTCTGTGGTCAAGAAAAAGGCGTGAAATCCTCACAGTCTGTCTTCTGATCAGTCAGTACAGCACGTCGGATGTAGGGACCTTACTAATTAGATTCGAGAACATCAAAAATCGTCTATTGCAATTCCGGGTTTTATAGCAGGTTCCTGTTCTCCTTGATATGTATCTATGAATTCAATAAATGGGAAATGAATTTCGGAAAAAATTGATTGATAATGGAGAAAGCTTCTAATATCATGCCCTGTCCATTGTTGGCTATACATAACTGCCTTCTTTCGGGGCTTTAATTTTCCGGAGCTCTATCTGCCGATTTCACCTTTAAGTGCTTCGATCTATGGTACTTTCCCGAAATTTCTGCTAGGTACTACTCGAATGCACTTTCCGCCCTGCTTTGATTGAGTAGTAACAAAATCAGAAGGTGACCAGAGCCAAACATTTTCAACTGGCTTGGGAAGGTAGCAGCGGATAGGATGGGCGTTCTAGGTGAGCCACTTTCTGAGTATCGAATGCTACAATACAAGAGCTATCAGCAATGAGCACAGCTTCATTTCGACCTGTTAAAATGGCTGCACTATGGCAAATTTGGCGACTGTTTGCGGTGCTATGGGTAAAAATAGCTTGTCTTTCTCGCATATCTCTGTAGGTTCTCCTCTGCAGTCGTAAACCTCCTAAAATCACCAAAAACTAGGCACTCTGCGTGCTCTCTGACAGCTGTTTTTAGTTTTCTTTCGGAGATGGATTCCTGACAGCTCCCACTCCATTACTCTCCCACATCGAATTATATTACCCAGTGCTTTCCGGATGGTGTCACTTTGAAGTGTTTTGCCTTGCCTGCCATGGCTTAACTGCAATGGGCGTGGTCCTCCTGCCAGATATTCAGGCAGTAGGTTCACTATGGTCAACTATGTACATCCTAGACTCGAACTCAATGGCAGTAAACTTGAGCTCCGATTTCCCATCTTTTTTGGTCCTTCTTAGGTACTCACTACTTTGAGCGTTCTAAACTTAAAAGTAGACTTCTGATGACTTTTCAAAAGTTGGAATTGAGAGAGGGATGTTGAAGGAAGCAGGAAACACCCATGCCCATTTTTGATGTTGCGAGCCTTTTTTATCACAAAAATTTGCTTATCGGAAAAAATATGAATTTATCGAAGAGGAACCCCCCGACATTGACATTAGCTGAGGTAAGCCTCATCTACGGAGGTGGGTTAGTGGCAAGTGGCGTACTATCTCACACGCACGGTCAGGGATTCGAATCCTAGATAGATGCCCACCTAGGCCAACCAAGCCTTCCATCCCTCCGGGGTCGGTCAATTGGTTCCAGACTCTCTGGGAGGATAAAAGCACTGACTTGTACATCGGCCGGCCACCACAAGTCATTGTATAGGCCACATACGCACTCATTACGTCACTACGATTCTGAATGGAAGTCCAGTGCGGGGGCGCATCCTTCATATGGGATTGATTAACGCCAATAACTTTATCCTTTTTAAGCCTCATCTACTACTCTTTCTACCAAGTTCCTTTCTATAAGTTCCTTCCCCATGTCATTACAAGAAAGCATGGTGAAAAGGGGGCAGAGAGTAAGCAGTGTGAAAAGGGTGCCCTCATAGCTAACTAAGGGTTAGAGGTCAACCTTATGCAGATCTCTTGGATTTCAATTCCCCTTGCAGACTGTCAATCAGTTGTAATGCCGAAAAACAGGATACCAGCACCGAGTCATTCACAGACTGACCCTCGGGGCCCATATGGGTCATCAGAAATCGTATTTTTTTTGGAAGTTTTAGGAATAGACACTCCAGAATTATCCTATGACAGGAGATTACCGCCATGGTAACCAGCTTTTATTTTTCTTTTCTCTGAATTTTTTTCCTAATTCAGTTTCCGGCCTTTTTCTAGATATCTCATTATTACTGAAAGTGAATAGTCTGCATAAGTGCTAAATCCTTTTTGTCTGGCTTAGCACGTATTCGCCTAATGAAGAATTTTTCCTACTCCACTGACTACAGCGGACAAAGGGCATTCGCCCACGTTGCTGCTAACCCACAGCTGGAGGCACCGGCACAACTCCATCATTCCAACATACCAAGGAAAATGGCTTTCGAATTTTTTGCCCTCATTATTATTTTTCAACTGACGTATTGGTAAAGAAGGTACGAGAATTTGTTAGTGACGATGAAAACGTTGGATGGCTGACTTTGTCAGATCACTCCTCATAGCAAGTATGCTTCTGAATCAGTTATCGAATGCTCCTACAGACCAACAAGTGCTTGAAAGGAGAAGCGGTCCTGGACCTGTGACCTGTCTCGCATGGTGACGTACCAGTTTGGAAACCAGTTTGAACCGCTCCTGGTTCAACTATTGACCACTAAAGGAACTAGTGGCTCTCTCGTCCTTCTCGGCGGATTATCCTACAATAAACTAGGTCGGTGAGGTGATGTAGATTATGTTCCACAGAATCAAAGAAATTCTTTTGAACCTTGGGGCTATGTTTACATATTGTTTCGCCCTTCCCAACCTTTGGAGTAAGCTACATCATGGAATCAGCTGAGATCACCTAATGAGATGGGAAATGCATGGCGTATTATAAAGAACTCTCCAATAGCTCCCAGGTAATAGCTTCTTGCTTTTCCTTTACTGAATAACCTTTAAGAATCTCAAAATAGTGAAACTCGATCCATTGGGTGACGTGAGCCGAAGCGGTTATCGACAGAATCTACTACTATTTTTAGTAGGCCAATTATCTTTAGCATAGAACAAGATCCGCCATCTGTTTATAGCAGCCTGACGGCTAGACTTTTTGATTACTTCCCTGAAAGGAAACCGGTCGCTGGTTATTGGAAAAACTGAGAGGTGAGTGTGTGCTGGCGATAAGATCTATTCTTTAATTATTGTTCCCACCGATAGTAACCGGCTAGTAATTCGGTGATACCGGTTCACCTGTCACCTTCTACATGTCCACCAGGGTACTTCGACCCTTCGTTGTTTGACGGAGAATCCAGCCTCATAATCATTTCACCCATCATGTTCCCGCGTGACTTGCACGCCTCGGCCCCTCCCTTCGGAGGAATCAGCTCTACTTTATGAAAGGTATTCTATGCTTGCACCTATACTAATAACATTTTACTCTTTGAACTCCTTATTACTATTATAATATTAGTATTATGTACTGCCACTGCTTACTACTGCAATGATTTCGATTATACTTGGATGTCACTGAGCTATACTTCTCTCACTGCCTTTTGCCCTTTCTGGGTCAGCGTATTCACTGACGAAAACGAATTTTCCAAGAGTTGCTCTACAATCACCTACACGGTCGATTGATCCCTGATAGTACACTTCGGTTCAAGCCTTCAGAGATCTCCACGGGGGAGGTCGCCTCTCTTCAATCATGGGAATGTTCCTGTACCAAAATGCTAGACATGGTAAGTTCCTCTTCTTCGGCGGAAGCTCCACCCACAAGTGCGCACGTTGGCGTTTCACCCTAATTAACTTCAAAAAGCTTCTCTACGCATTCATCAGTCTTTTCCGGCTATTGCACTGCAACCTGGCAAAACAAGTCCCTCCCCCCTTGGAACAGACCCCGCCCCTATGGCGATCCATTATGCAGATTATTGAACAATTAATTAAATACAGATGGCAATCTCGTTTGCCTCGTATGCCCAATGCAGTGCCTGTTTTTCGCTCAACAAACAGCGCCTTTTTTTCACATTACAGCTTGACAATTAGTTGTGATGAACGAAATCAGCCGTGCTCATTTAAGTGCTCTCCGAAATTTGCTAGTGATCCTGTACTCGCCTTAGACGTTACGTTAGACACCATTGTTCAAGATGAGCAGACTATCCGTCTAGTAGTTTATTTACTTCTTTCAAACCTGTAGTTATTATCTGGTACATAGATTAATTGCCTCTCTCATTGTGGTCGTTGAATGGCAGAACTCCTTCAGCTGACACAACAGAGCTCTTAATATCAACTGGAAACGTGTTACTCAGAGATCACCTAGTCATTTCCTGTACGGAGATGACTAGGTGATCTCTGAGTATCCATTTATCAAAACAAAAGCCTTTACCTTGGAGACCAGTTAGTCGTCAAGATCTCGACTGGGTAACTCTTTTTACCTAAATAGTGCATGACTCCATAAATTTTTAATAATTTTCGAGCTCGTAATTGTTCATAGTTTTTCATCCCTAGTTGTTTTTCAACTAACGAGTATGTTGAGCCTCCACAATAGTTTGAAGGCCATTCGATATGCGGGTCAATGCTTTCTTCCACCCCGACTAGCACAATGCTCCCGAATGATGGAGTGCTTGCTTAGCCCAGGTGGGAGGTACTGGTCTTGAAGTTAACTCCAGGACCATAGTTGCGGTAGGGATGCGTTTTGTGCTACCCCACTGCTGTAAAATTACATTGGTATTCTATCTATGAGCAGACATTTGCTATTAGCTTTTTGAAGCCTGTGACACCTCGATTTTTCATTTTCTTCGTAATTATGACTATTTTTATTACGAGTCGAGCTATTGACGAAGCGTTTAGCTCCAGGTGGAGACGACGGCTTGTTTTCTTATTCATTATTCATCATCCGTCCTTCATTACTCATTCTTTCAACTTGGTTTTCCTCTGTAAACCTGAAGACTTCACCCAACGCTGGTCCACGTGAGATCTGTGAGACACCCTCAACCCCAATCGCCACCTCTGTACGAGACGTCATTTTAGGAACGAACTCAGTGTAGTAGCGTTTAATCTACTGTTCGAGTCAATACCGACCATTTCCAAAGCTTCCGACCCGTCTGTTTTTCAAGCATTGGGACTTCTTAGTTCCGATCCAATAGGTATTACGAATGAAGATCGAGACCTCTGAAAAATTCGGGCTCACAAGTATTGAAAGAGGGCGGTTACACAGCACTATCCTGAGAATCCGCTTTAGCAAGAACGAGTATGAAAAGGCTTATACGGTAGAAGATTGACGTAAATCTGTGATATTTCTTTAACACCCTAATCCCTGGAACTATGCGAAGCCTATGATCAGCTTAACTATGCCTTTCAGGTCAAGCCTGTGTTCCAGGTCGTATAGTCAGGGCAGTCTGGGTTTTGTTCCACTAGGGCATCTATAATAATTCAAACAGAATATTCAAGTGTTCCTGTAAGGTGTTTTTTGCACTGAGTTTCCATTCTCACTCTTATTATCTTCATCCGAATTGTAACCCTGGAAGCACGTACCACTCATGCATTTTAAAAGACAATCGAGTGCCGAAGTCTTACATGAGCATAACTAGCATTCCAATGTCAAATTTTTATTTTGATTCACGATAAGAACACCTTTCAGCCGCTCACGTCATTGGGCTTTCCCATTTGATGGCTTTTCCGTGCCAACCACTTTAGTAATTTTTCTTAGGGTTACCGTAGGAACTGTGTAAATGTAAAACCTTGAAGGTGTCGATTGATATCTGTTGAAGCGACAGCTACTGAGAAATTAGCAATTCTCGGATTTTACCTGTGAAGGAGAAACTAAAAACTATTTCGAACGACGGGGGCTTGATCCTTCGGATAATGTGGCAAACAATATAGCCCAACGGGAGTCACTTTCAACCTACCTCTTGTCAATTTTGAACTGAGTGATCGCACCATTATAGAATTTCATGGGCAAGACTTACGAAGTGTTGAAATCTAACCTTTTTGGATGCTTCCTCAGAACGGATATAGCTCAGTCGTAAAATTTCCCGTGTCGAACTGCTTAGATTCAGCTCACCAGCTGAGGCTCGTAGCTCACCGGCACCGAACTGGTCTACAATCAGATTAGTCTCAATCAATTTCTGTAAGTGCGGTTCTGTACTGTTGAATAAGAAGAATTTAGGCTTTCTGATGTTTGTCACTCCCGCATTGGGATGTGCCATACGCGACTCCCACTCACATCGTAGCGGCTTTTGAATGTAAATGGGGCCTATATAAGTCTTGTAACATCCAGCGTTATGTAAGTCTGTGCTTTCATCCTCCCAGCCGAGTCCAGTACCAATTGATTGATTCCGTAGAGATAGAAAGGCTCGGTTGGTGTTAGGGAGTATAAAGAGTATCCAGGATTAGAAACTTGACCCATGCGAGTAGTATTGCCCCATTTGGCATTGTACTACTGAAAGGATTAATTAAGTGTCACTTAGCCGAGATTCCTTCAGCTAAGCTGCTCTGAATGTGAAGGTTTGGCAGTACTTCTTAGAAATTCGGACCCAGTTCTGGGAACAGAACAGGACGATTCCAATTCTTTACACTTTGGATATCATCTATTGTTGTGGTCTATTGTGTGTGAATATGTTTACCCAAAGGGGATAGCGAATGCGTAACGAAATTGTCTGAGAGCGTGTGAATCATTCATTTGACGAGATCCATAAACTATCAGACCATAAAGTCCATGTTACTGAAATTGCACACAAACAGGGCATGATAGACATCGGTTTTTTTATTTTGTCAACACGTACTCGAGATACATCGGAGGGGATTTGGTGGATTTTGTTTCCTTTTGTCGACATAGCCAGCGGATAAAGCTCAGAAATTCTTTTTTCTACACATTGATGGCGTCATACCCGGTTCTAGGATCTCGGGAATTAGTGAAGAGAATTCCAAGAATATCCGCTTATACTTGGCCACATCTCTCTTTGTCATTTTGAGATTCAACCTTTAAGCCTGTGGGGGTGACGTACCTAATAAGATTGTGTGAAAGTATCTGAATGAACTACGGGTTGGAAATGGCAAAGTATCAGACCTCAAAGCCCAAAGTACTGAAAGAGAACACAAACAAAATAACAAAACGGCTCAGTGATCCGCTGTCGTCTCCCACACTATGTTCTATTCATAGCTATGAACCCAATGAGGTGTCTAGGAATAGTGATTTGATCATTGAACGAGTCACAAATAACTACCTTCTAAAATAGCAACGCTGCCTGCGATAAGATACCGTAACTCCTAGTGGAATGCCGTAGGCAGTAAGTTTTCTCTGAGCTTGTGAACTTTCACGCCGAATAAGTATCTTGTCGGGTTCACGTAATCAGGGGTGAAATTTGTAATCTGGAGAGAAGGAGGAGGTGTGGGTAAAATGTTGTATAAGTTCTGGGTATGTGCTGAATGTAGCTGCATTGCTTCCCAAAATTATGAACATATTCAAATGTGCTATTAGTCCGAATGAAGGTCGCCCCCTAATGATATTTGCGGGTGCATTCGTCAACTCTCACTTCATAGGCATAGTCACAGACGCGAGCATTTAGAAGGAACCTAAGTTCCTATTGTGATATTAACCATGGAATAATATATCCCAAAAAGGGAAATGGTAGTCAAGGGCAGCACATTTACATGATACTACGGGCCTATGGGTCAGTAAGGGCCTTCGACTCTTCCTCCAACACTTTTGTGAGTTGCTTGTCGAATATCAATTTTGAAGACTTCTGTTGTCCTCTGGACAACTAGCACATGGGTTCGGCATTCCTCCGATAGTAGCTTTTTATAGAGCCAGTACAACTGGAGGAATACGGATACGTTTCCGAAGCACGGAGTTCTCACTCTTGTAGTGATGCAGATGTTGAGTAACGTTTGGGTGCGTAAACGCCCCCTTAAAAACTAACGTATACTTTGCCCTCGCCAGCTGGAGCCTTTCCCAATATGTAGGCCTTGCTACACGCTCGCTTCTAAGCTTTTTGATTTCTCGGACTCGAATTGCTGTCACTGGTTTCCTAGAATTCCCCTATTTCTTCACCAAGTGGAAAGAGGTGTTCGAAAGCAGGTGTTTTCAAACCCGCTAACCGTCATCTATTTTGCAGAGATTTCCTAGCCGGAGATACAGCTACATACTAAAAAACCAGCCAAATTGATTGCTTTCAAGCCAACTCATCCATTCCTTGCCCCACTTAGAAAGACCAACATAGCAAGTGCTTTTAATGGTAGAAACTATACACTGGTAAGTCTCCCGACAAGCATTATTGGGCGCTTCCGAGGTCAAATTTATGCATTTCTAGGGCTTTGAATGGTTGTTGTTGTCCGAACGATGCTTCCTTTCCTAAAAGTGAGGCACGGTACTGTTCTTCCCATGGAAGCACAGTAATCCATTAGGGTTTTTCATAAACTTTTGAGTTCCAATTCGTTACTTGAGTTGCTGGACCATTTCAAAAAGATGGAATATTACTCTGATATTTGATTTGCCTAGTTGTTGACATGGAATTGTGGAAAATGCTGCTCATTTCGGAAACAAGACAGAGAATCTACCAGAGACACTGAAAATTAATGATCATAAACAAGAAGTTGAATTAGTTTCAGAGGCATTGTTCATACCAGCAGGACTTCCGGGGTACGAGCTTCATGCGATTTTTTTCATGCAATTATGCCTATGCTAGACATCCTTGTAGGTGTCGAACGTTCCCAGACTTCACTTTTACGTCAGAAGTTCCTTTCTCAACAATACATGTAATTAGAAAAGGTGTACTTCAAAGTTGTCATGGGAGTAGAGGGAAACAGTTCAAGTCATGTCGTGTATAATTTTCCCTAAGAAGCTCAACGACAGCTGAAAGTCTTCCTGAATTCGCAGTTCTAAGAAAGTGAAATGGCAGTTGAACGTTCCTCAAGCAGGTGCAGCAGCATATAATTAATTCCAGAGGAGAAGAAAAGTTCAGCTTGCGCAAGGTCGGGTTGCTTCTGCTGCCCATGCTCGTTATAAGCGAGTCCCTTTATCTTTCCTATCCTTCTAGAATCTTTTTACTTTGTTACCATTCACTCGAATCAACCGTTCCACTGAATTAAAGCGATGGCGTTTCGGTTCTCATGGTCAGTAAGGGACTGTAATGTAGTGGCAAAGGACGTGATATCTCACGCTCATGGTTCGAACTTGGACCCAAATTCGCCCACTTCAGCAAAGCTCTTATTCCCTCTGGGTCTGCATCCACTTAGGTCAACCAAGCCTTTCTACCTCTTAGGTCAGTTTGTTGGTACCAGGCTTGTCTAGAAGGATAAAGGCACAGATATGATCGTAGGCTAACCACCACAATTCATTGTATGTGCCACAAATTCATTCAGAATGTCACAACGATTCTGAATGGAAGTTCAGTGAGGTTACATCTCAAAATGGGATTTAAACGCCGAGATCTTATCCTTTGTTTTACCAAGTATCTCTTTTCAACTAGAAGAAACTGATCATAAAACAAAGTGAACTTTGAGCAGAAGGACTCATTATTGTAGAAAGTCAATAGTTTCCATAGTCGATGAGGCGATCTGCTGTGGCTCCAACATGTCCGTAGCCGACTTTTCAATGTTTTTTCAAATTTAATTATGCTTAATTGAACATTCCTCAGGATCTTACTGTATTATAACCCCAAAACCCCACATTCGCTTTGATTTATTCCGTCTGTGGCAGTTGTCTCTATTGCTCTAGAAAAAAATTAAAGAATTACACTCATTCAGATCAAAGATGTCTTCCAAGAAAACGCCCGAAGAGATCTTGCGAGTATCTTTGAAAATTGGTTTCCCTTTGGAAAAACTGGATATCGACGCCGCCAAGTTGCAGACGCTAAAAAAGGTCGGTTTTTATTTCGACTGATTTTTTTTTCTGAAAAAAAATTCCTGAGAAGTAGCTTCTAATCGCACCTACTAGGTGCGATTAGGAGCTACTTTTCTGCTGGTCATCATCCCTCTGGGATGCCCCTTGCCTCCTACTTTCCACCCACAATCTGAGTGGCTTCTGAGTGAGCAATTCGCCTAGGCAATGCTTTGCAGCAACGGTGGGCTTGCAAACCAGGACTTCTGCCTTGCCCAGCGAATCGGTAGCTGATCAACAGGTCCCGTTATAGTGAGAGGTTTCGTCGACTCAAGCGGCTGCCCAACCCAGATAGGATAACCCTACACCCTACAACCCTCTGGTGTGATAAACCTACGAGACACTACCCCAAATCCACCACGAGTGAAAATAAAGATGTTGAAAGGAGAGAAATTAGCAAGCTGTGAGAGATGGAGGAGCAGTAACGATTCTCACTTCTCAGGAACATATCAGCTCAGGGCAGTGGTTGAAAAATTCCTCTTACTAAGAAAGAACCAGCATTTCATTGTAAACGCCATGTGGGGCGGTAACAAGAAGATACCAATTTTTTTTGAAATATAACTCCCATTTTAAGATAATCAAACGGACGTTCGTTATGCATAATAGTTCTTCATGGAGGGCATTTGCTTATGGTTAGATAAGTTCATTCTTTGTGGATGACTAGCTAAAACAAAAGCTGTCCGCGTGTTCGTTCGACTTCCCGAGAGACTCAACTCCTAACCACCCTTGTCTGACGTCCATCACAACATCTCATGAGTTATAAGACTCACTGATCTCCGATTCCCTGGTGTGTACAGCAGCGTCTCTGACAATGAGTTGCTGACGGAGCTGGAAGCTCCGAACTCTTATCTGCACAAGCAATTGTCAGGAAACTTTGAGCACTGCCCTTTTTGTTGTGGTTGGGAAAATGGAAATTGAGACTCAGAAGATCTCTTGTCTAGACCAGTATTCCCTACTGTCTAACTCCAGTTCCTGGTCAAAGCGCCTTCTTGGTTCCAACCTAAGTAACGACGTCTGATGCAAATCGGTCTTTGGACAGTTGATATCCTGCAACTTTCTAATGCTCTAACTTTCTACTGTAATTGCTATA
Source organism: Haemonchus placei (assembly GCA_900617895.1). Taxonomy (NCBI): domain Eukaryota; kingdom Metazoa; phylum Nematoda; class Chromadorea; order Rhabditida; family Trichostrongylidae; genus Haemonchus; species Haemonchus placei. The sequence goes on along the minus strand of UZAF01018706.1, from coordinate 4,339 downwards.
AGTGCAATCATTTCCTCAAGCCAATTGACAAGGGGATTTTACTTATAAATCTACTTATAAAGTAATGAACTATACGACTCTTTTCTATAAACGCCCNGCCAATTGACAAGGGGATTTTACTTATAAATCTACTTATAAAGTAATGAACTATACGACTCTTTTCTATAAACGCCCCCACTGTCTCTGATGAAAGTCGAACGGGCACATTCTAAAAAGGAGACTGATTGACGTCAGAGACTTGAACCTTTTACTCTTTATTCTCGAATAATAGTGTAGACTGTTCAGTGCTAGCTGATGTATCAATCTACGCAATAGAGCGGAGGCTTTAAAGAAAGCACCTGTTCGGCATATGAGCACAAACCAGCGAACCTTCCATCTTTCTTGGCTTTTTGATTGAGCCAGGCCAGACCAGTCTGACAGCACAAAAGCACTGGCTTTTAATTATCGTCTTGATTGATTATCGTCTTAGGACTGTGGGAAAGATCAGGCACCATTCAATACAATCCCTACTTATGAGATCTGTCCAGACTTCGATAGCGGTCAGGAAAGGGTGTGTTTCGGTAGATGCGCCACAAGGGGCCATAGTTGGTGGCTTGAAATAACCCATTCCAAGAATTTTAATTCAATTTCACACGTGAAATGCGCACAGTGCACTTCAGCCAGCCATACTCAAGCATAATTAAATGGATTCAATTACTCAGTACAGGCCACGCCCCTTAACCTATAATCCCATTGTTTCCAAGATGACTGGCTGTCTCAATCCATTGGATTCCTTGATACCTAATTTTTGACTTTGTATGCAAAAGTGAAAAGGCAAACTTCCAGCTGACATATGACACTTTGAGATGTGCCTTGCATTTCACGTTCTTTTAGAAACGTAGTTTCAGTTATTTGCTTATTCTGGCTATTAAATATCCTACGCCTGGATAGAGATGGTAGGTGATCCCACTTTTTTCCCCCGCTTCCCCTGCTTTTCTCTGCTCCTACTCTCATCCTCTTTTGCGATTTTCCCCGATTTTATGTACCGGTTAAGCTTGATGCAGTTTTTATCAGTGAATGTGTCCATTGACGTTTGGATGAGTACTTCTATGTGGATTAGGCGGATTAGGTGATGAGAGTATAGAACGAGGTGCTGTACTTCAATGGAGATACCCTTGGGGTCTTCCTGTTTTGTTTTGTGTTTTCGACTGGGAAACTATGAACGACTTTCATGGTTCTGCTAGGGCATCCGATTGAGTCAACTACCATCAGTTCCTCAATTCTTCTAGTGACCCTTTTAATAGCCAAGAAGAAAGGAAGTGGCCTACAACAAGAAATGAATATTTTGTGCTCCATCCAACTTGTTTACTATTCTTATTTGATCTCATTTATTAGACTTATCAATGGGTGGAATGGGAAAACAACAGTGCATATACGTATCTGATGCAGTTTAGCTAAATAACTTCCAATTCCTTCCCAGAACTGTCGAACAACCATATGACAGCTGCTGTTGAAGTCATACTATTCATTGAATACTAAACAAACATAACTAGTATGACAGGTCTGTCAGAGGTTGGTAAGGGTTCATACCGTGCTCAGAGTAGCCGCTTCAACGCTTTAACTCCTCACTACTCTCTTGCCCACGGCACATCATCTCTACATCTTTGCTGTTTTGGCCACTCGACCATGAACGGCCCGCCCCTGATATTAAATTCACGAAATGGGGCGTGGTTTCAATTACTTTTGACGATTTTCTCTATTTCCCTTCTGAGTGGCCGATTCCGCTTTCATTTTTTCTCTTCATCACTACTAGAGCCTAGAATCCCTGAGTTGGACGACCTTAGCTTGTGGGCTTCCTTTCCTGACAATTTCTAATCATTGGACCTTCTCTCTGCGATTTTCCATTAGTGAATTCCTTTCGGTTCTATTACTACCTGGTTTTTTTTGCTGCTCGAGCTGTATTTCAGTTTCGACCCCTAATAGGAGGAAGGTGAGCAGTATTTCGGTCCCGACACTTAATGGGAGGAGGAATTTTCGGAGACGTTGGTTTCATCGAAATTCACGACCCTCTTCTGTAATCTCTAATCAAGTTCTAAGAAGTGCTGCAGTGGTCCCGGATTCGATGGAGGAAGGGCTACTTCTATATACAGTGAGACATTACTTCTACTTACTTTGGGGAGCCCAAAGTAAAATTAGGAAAAACCTTATGAAGCTGTCTGTTGGCCGGATGTTTTCCCTTTTACCATAGTAACGTTGTAATTCGATGAAAACCCTTCGTAAGCCTGGTGTCTTTAGTCATCGTCGTATTCGTGTTCCCTTATCAAGATCTCATAACTCACCTATTGCATCCGGTAGCTATAAGGGGAGCTAAATGCAGGGTGAAACCTACACTTGGGGTCCCTCCGAATGGATACTTTGACATGAACGACAAGGGGAAGCAGGGGAGTGTAACCAAGTTTGTGCTCTATATGCCGAGAGAGATGTCCATTATAAAAGCCCAATCTAGCTCCAGAAAGATGTCCCCTGTCCGAAATCTCTGGAGTAGAAGGCAACTATGTAGGGATTCTAATCCCTTTACTGTTATACTTGATTAATCTGCTTATGACGAACTTCTTGCAAAAAGTAAGCTCATGGCTCAGGCTCAAAAAGCGATCAGCTCATTCCATTCCTTTTCTTCCACGGAAGCCGTATTCCCATGGCATTGCAAACGCAAGAGGGATTAGAAGCCATCCCTCATTTGCTGTTGGTCTTTTGTGAAGCCTCAAAATCCCATTTGCGAGTAGTCATTACGTTGTTAGGTTGTAACGGTGAACCCATTTCAACTCCCCACAAAGAACGAACCGAAGAGAGCTGATTATTGGACGGATACGCCACGTATTCAATTTTCAACCATTTCTCCAGTGATTCTAGAAAGTACCCGATTCATCATTGTTTTCATTTTTCGTACGAATCTGGCTCCAATTAGATGGCTCTAGAGAGAAGAAAGGCTTGATTGGCGTGGGCAGTGTTCAAGCTGGGTTGTAGCCAAAACAGTTCTGGACAAAGCCTCTCTTCTTCTGTTTTCCGCTTCTCCCGGAAGTGGACTTACTTGTTCCCACACTTAGAAAACATAAGGGGCACTTTTGGGGACGGCAGTCCCGGTTGTTCTAGATCATTCTGATTCTTATTGCATTTTGAGTTTGAGGTTACTCATTCTGAACATTCGGCTTTGTCCTAGATTCTGCTTCATGCTTTCTCTTACACAGTTATTCCTTCACCACCTGCATCTTTCCCATTTGAATATATAGGCCTTCTAAAGTCCCCATGAGCCAATGATATCCATTTTGCTGTTCGTAGTAGTCCAAAGCTAGCTTTCCAAAAGCAAGCTTACTAAGCGAAAGATAATTAAGCTGGCTTGCCGAAAGGCCATTTTCAAAAAACATCTTTTCTCCTCAGCTGAGAGCCTGATCATGACACGACAGATTTTCATTTACGTAATACCCGCCTCTACGAGTGAGCCCATAACCTTCATTCAGGATAGTGTGTTTCCTATCGTTTTGTGTTTGGCAGTGTGACACCAAATCCGTTGACTGCCCAATCTAGAAGCGTTCAATTCGATTTTCTCAGGCTAAACCCACTTCACGCTCATTCGCAGGCGAACTCTCATACTCAGCTACAGTAGTGGGGCTGGTGGTTCACTACGGCAGCTAGTTAAGTGCAGGCTAAGAGTGGGTCCAAAGGAAAAACCAGAGCGGCTCCAATATTCCACGCGCAATGGCTTTCAAATGGCTTTTCTGCCTATAAAAAGTCCTTCGTAATATTTTCTACAATTCTCCGTCTAGCATTCGGTTCGAGGATGCCGAGAAACTGAACTTCATCCTCTGGCCGCGGTAACCTGATACTTTATATATTCACCAGATCTCCAAAACCACATGTGTGCTCCTCCACCTTTCTGATTTTATGTCGATCAACCTGTCAGCCTTGAATGCGATACTGAGCAAAACGTTTGACCATTCAGAGGGACTTGTAGGTAAAAAGGTCCCCTTTGAGGCAAAAAGGGTCCGAATTTGACAAACTTTCTTGTTCGACAGCATACTCACCTGCTATCACCTGCCCCTCTCTCCGTGCTAAGACCAGGATGATGACCTGTTTTGGGGTGAGGTTTTCAGATACTTTAGTCAGCGACGTGACGTTCCATGTGTTCCTCATGATTGATGACACTGAATGATGAAGATTTCCTTTTAACTGTCAACAACGCGGTAAACACTCAATCGCCCACGGGATAATCCCTAGTATACAAGGGTAACCCTTTCGATTGAAAAGAGTTCATTTTGTTGTTTCGCTGGAAATGATATCATTTGGAGCGATGAGACTCTGAGCC
>UZAF01018705.1:0-23702 GCA_900617895.1 Haemonchus placei | reverse complement strand
TCTGAGATTCCCCCACAGGATGAATTTGAGGCTCCTGCGTATACCATATCTGGCACTGTTAGGTCGGAAAACGGCCTAGTTAGGGAGTTATAAAGGCTCAAAAATTGGCCCGTGTGCATCCTCGGACGAGTTCCACCGGCATTCTAGAGGCTGCACCGATCACAAGGGAACCCATGTAGGAAGTTCAAACAACTTGTCATGACCCATACCGACAGTGAAAGACAGTTCTGTACAGTTCTGGCTTGGTGTAGTCAGCTCTTCGCGCAATTGCAATAACTGAAATCTCGTCCGAATACCCCTTCCATGTTATTTCCAGTCATGGCAATCTCGTCCAAACTCTATTTTCCCTACTTTTGAGGAACCATATTTCTCTCGAAATCGGCGAACTCTCTCGCTTTCTTCACTACCTATGAACTGTTCCCAATCTATACTTCTGCTTTTCGAATAAAAACGGTACTTCAAATTTATCGTGAACTGAGCCTTTAAGCAGTCATTTGACGCAGTCCTCAACTGCTCAAAATGAAAGTTACTGAGAAAAATCCTGCTTTGGAGGAAATCATCAGCAAGCGGTCAGTTACCCGAATATGCTAATAAGCACGACAACAATCTAATGAACGGCGCGCGTCGTTAGCAGATCGGAGCTTCGGCTACATGCCTCATACATCGGCGCAGAAGTGAAGCAGCGCCAAGTGGCGCCATTATCACACACGTACATAGTCGAGAGATCCAATCTCGCTCAGATAACCTCTGGGTGAAACTGTGTTTTTCATCCCTGCGGGATCGGCTAATAAGCATTACAATTGCTCGGGAGGACAAAAAGACTGAATAGTTCTCCGCCTGGTTACCGTAAGTCATTGTATAGGCCAAATACCCATTCAAACCCTATAGCGATTCTACGGGGAAGCTGGATGCATGGGCCATGCCAAACCAGGATTAATCAGCGCCTGAATTTCGTTCTTCTTCTCCGCCATTCTAGAACGAGCACGGTTGGCACGGGGCCATGAAATTTTCGCCATGCGGCAGGACACTTGGCAGCTAAATCGCTAAGTGCCAGTACATACGGAACCGGTTCGGCTAACCCGTCCTAAAAGCGTGGGGTCAAGGACGACGATAAATGCGAATTAGTGGGAAGAAGAGTGAGAGAGAGAGTTCAAACCGAATAAACTGGCTATTAGCAAACATGCTTCGATTGTAAAAACATCCAAATGGGAATGATTTAGGAAAAGATGAAGTAAAAGGGCTAGGGGAACAAACTGAAAAAGGAATCTGGGGCTAATCTAGGAAAATCCAGGGAAAAACCACTTGATCATTCAGCGCCCATGAAAAACTATCTACTGCGTACTTGTAACCTTTGCACTTCTACTTCAGTACATTCTTTTCCTCCCGGACGAGGGAGAGGAGAAGGAGATTTCTTTTGAAGTTGTGGAATAGGCCCCTGGGGTCGGTGGTGGGGCATTAGTGGGGTTACTGTATCACACGTTAACGGGACATTAAAATCCCTCTCCGAACACGAGCAGAATCGAGTAAAGATAATAAATGAGACCTATATTGATGTAAAAATAGATATATTTCAGCGCCTACTGTAATACGCTCGATCATCAAGCATGCGACGAGTTGTGCAAGGTCAGTACTAATTTTAGTTTGAAATTTTTAAAAAATCTGCCATTAAAATGGAATTTTTTTCGAGCCCCACCCTCAAAACATGAATTGTTGATTTACAGGTAGACAACTTTTGGTATGGTCATTGCACAGCATGGGATGGGAAGAACTTCAGGTTGGTAGACAGTTTTTACTTTTTACATGCAGTTTTTACTTTACTGAATAGGAAGAAAATTTTGAAGACCCCTTCGTATGCTATGCCTCTTTGAAATTCCGAAATGGGCAGTTGTATAAGAGAGAATTGCACGGGAAATGATCACGAGGGGCTACTTACTTTGGAAGATCATAATGTTTGTTGTGCTATAGTCGTTGAACATCCGCGCGCGGTTGCGAAGCGACAACTGGACCTCTGGTCCCAAGGGGTGTAGTCAGTTGAAGCCTGACGGCACAATAATCGATCCATCTAATAACCAACGTGAAGTTCACCAGCAAATAATTGGAAAATTGCCAAAGAACAGTTACTAAGTTCTCAAAATCAAGAGGATTGAGTGATATCATCTAAGAGTAAGCCTCATTTAGAGTAACCTTCCCATCGGGGCTTTTTCCCCACTTACCCCATGCAACAGCAACGTTCCAGTCATACATGCTTGACACATACCTAAGCATTGCGCAAACGGAGTTTATTCACCAACATGATGTTCCCCAATCGTCTCCCAGAAAGAGTATTTCAGTTAAACCAGTTTGACTCCTCCTTGAAAAACCATCTCTTCACATTTCACCGCACCACATTCCCCTTCCTTTTCTTCCTTTGACTTTTCCGCATGCGCAGTACAGTAGATGAAGAAAATAACCTTATTATTCTCTACCCATCAGAATTTTTGCCGATAATTTTCATTTTCACATATATGAGGGAAAGAGTTCCGTAAATAATCACAGATTTTCTTTTCAAAGTATATTCCTTAAAATTTATAGTTATCAATCACTTGGTTTAGCTGTAAATGCTTCGAATACGTTGCACCACTTGACGGTTCAATATGTACAGGGAAGCATGCATACTGTTCAAGGAAATGTCAAGAAACGGTAAGTTATAAACATGATTATCGATTGGTGAGCTTATTAAAAGGTTATATGGGACTCGCGTGGATTCCCACTCCATTTTCCATATCCGCAACTATAATAGTATTTACATAGCTGCTTCTAAGAGTCGTTCGGGATACCCTGAAAAGGGGATGTTGGGGAATTTCGAAAGGAGTAGGACGTGAGCAATCGTGCGAAAGTCCTAATAAGCCATTTTATGTTGCCATCACGGAAGCCCCCATGACCCATTATCACCTGTCATTGACAGTTCCCAGATCGTAAAACAGAGTTCCGATCATATTATGACGTGAACCGGATGGATGTGGCCGTTAAGAACTTTTCACTGAGGTAGCCAGCAGAGGTAATGAAGATTTAATAGGTGCAGCTTTCAGTTGGCCACCAATATTTGGTTCAGTTTTCACTAGTAGCCTCTTGAACTCCTGTTGAGTTGAGCTGCTTTAAACTGCAAAATGATTGCTATCCAATTTATCGTATTCCTATCATTATTCCATATCCATATATCCCATATTTTTATAATGAAAGTTTTACAATTTTTTGTAATCCTAAATTTCATTCTAACTCATTTTCTGACGGGCGGTTCCTGTGGACCGTCATTAATTACCCGACACGAATAAATTAATTTTTTTTAGCTACTCAGAAATTGATTTACTGCACTCGGGGAAACGTAAAAATTAATGAAATACAAAAATACATGAGTGAGTGATTAAGGAAATAAATAAATAAATAAGATACGTAATGTGTACGATTTTTAAGAGTTGCTCCCCTATAAACACCCTGATAGTGATCCCAATAAGTCAAAGGCAAAGTACGACACCGGAACTATGAAATGGAGAGTTTGAACTGAAAAAAATCTGCTGACAAAGCACCACCAGAAAAAAAACTGCACATGANNNGAAGACGGGGTCAAAATTCTTTTGAACAGAGTTAGTTTGGACTCATTGTGAAGTAACAAAGAGCATGATCTTAGGAGTTCATTAAATTACTAGGTGAATCGACCAAAGCAATAATTCAGTCAAATGGCAGCCGGATTGTTAGTAAGGATTTGAAAGGGTTCTGATCAGGATAGAGGTTTTTTCAATTTTCTCTATCAATTTCATGAGGTACAGATGTCAAAACGCCGAATTATGTGGAGTTGGAGAGAGAGGGCTTTCTGAAAAGGATTTTTAAGATATTCAAGGACCAGCAAGCTGGATTGACTGGCCATTACTGAGCAAGGACGATGAAAGAAATCAGTCACGGGAATTACTGCAAGCGTGGGAAGAAACGACATTTAATAGGAACCGGCTGGAAAGTTAATCAATAAACAGCGAAATGTCCGTCATAGTGACCGAGTGCCGACAAACAAACAAAACACACGTGGTGGTAGAGAGTTCGCCGTTGAACTGGCCATCAATCAATTGCCGATACAAAAATATCATTGACGATCTTTGTCGATCTATTATGAGCTGATGTTTGTGCTAAAGAGTGCCCGTCAAAATTTCGTATTAGAATGGGAATGTTTCCTTCTGTACATACAATTTTATTTTCAAAGGTGCCCCTTAAAAGGACTACAAAAAGAAGTTTGACTATAATATTTTTCTGCTTTTCTGAACATTGCTACCTGTCCCCCTCCCCCTCCCCCTCGCCCCCTCGTAGATTAAGTTGAAGGTCCCACACATGAATAGTGTGGAACTTGCTTTAAAGTGACCAAAAGATAGTTCATTAACGAGCTCAACCACCTTTTTGATTGATCTATTCTAGTGTATTTGATCGGAGTGCATTAGTAAGAAGTAAGTTGTCACTTGCAAATGTCTGAATCAAATTGGAAAAATTAGTCTTAAATTGAGCGGATACACTGTAGTGGTAAGCGGGGCCGTCGGTGAGGGAATCTGACTTCATGGTCAGATCGGATCTCACAAAGACCAGCAGACAAGTTCCCTTAACCTTCAAATCGACTAAATGGAACCAAGGCGTGAGGAAGAACCGAGCCACTAATTTTCTCATGACTTTGTTTTTAATTTTACATAAATCAACTGGTTAACTCATTCAAACCAAAGCCAATTCTAATGCCCCGGTTACTCTGAATGAAGGAAAGATGCGTGGCGCATTCTCGTCAAATCTAAGGCTTCATGCCCAAGCTACTCCCGATGAATAGCCTAGCTTCTTGGAACTACGCCCTGTTTTCAAACATACGGTGAAGGTAAAATTAACTTCAAAACTTGTGCGATTTTGAGAAAAAAAANAAAAAAAACCAAAAACCTTGCTCTCGTCCCTTCTCCTTTTCAATTTTTCTCCGTTCACCTACTTCATAATAGATGTATAAAGCAAGCATCGGAATACGTGAAGTAAATCCCAAAATCACCCGCTTCGTTTCCTCAAAATTCTTGAAATTCCCACAGTGCGGTTTTCCTATTGCGATTTAATCAAAAATGTCAAGCAACTGGAACGTAACTCGTCCAAAGGGGCGGGGCTTTCGATGCATAGGCTATCTTGAATTAAGTACCTGTTTCAGGGTTCCGAAGGTGGTTTCTGTTATCCACAACGAGATCGTGGTATGGAACGAAGACGTACCGGATGTGATTGTTTCAAGGATGTGCCATTATTGAGACGAAGAAAACGTTCATACAATCATATCATTGAAACACGACAACTACCATAAAATGGGGCGTGGCTGTCAAGGAAGATCCACTCGCTTATCTATTCATGGGTACTGTATAAATTATATTTTGTGTGTTCTATTGACATCTGTGCTAGACATGCCATAAGTGTCGCTAACTGAATATTTTCAATAATTCGAATGTTTGCAAATTTAGGTCAATGACTAGTTGCTGAGATAGTACCGAATAAACATTGTACATAGGCTATATACCGCAGCTTTTCACAGATATTGATCGGTGTTATCGATTTTCAGATGTGTTAGTCAACAACTTCAAAAATTTATCGAAATAATCGAATACGAGACAATAATGAAGGGGCATAGAACTCTTGAAGAAGCGATATGTAGGGAAAACGGTTTTGACCAAAAGCCGAAACTCCCTTCTAAACCGGGCGCTTTTGGACAACTGCCAAGTTGCGGCAGCGCCACGCGACGCAGACTATATCCAGCATTTTGATAAAGCGGAGACAATATGTATAAAGAATATTGTCATAAAAAATATGAATCATTAAAGCTATTAAATCAATGGCAAGGCGAGCAGGAAAGAAAAGAAAGTATGGAATAGGAATTGAGTACGAGTTTCAGCACTAAAACATTTCTTGGGTCATCAAAAGGGAACAAGGAAGACTGGGTTTTGTGTAAATGTAGAATCCCGAACTATCGAGCGTCTCATCCCCTAATTTTCAAACCGTAACCTTCGCGAGAGGTTCTGCAGGGATACCGGAAACATGCAGCAGTCGACAATAGCAAATACCGGACGACATATTTAAAACTCATGGACTCTCCCTGTATTTCTTCAATAGTTTAGTGGCTAAAAAGCTTCGGAAGTGTTACAGTAACCGCTGTGACTAAATCTGAGGCAGCCGCAACGCTTACGCACGCGTCCAGTACAGTACCTGTTAGGCAGCGTTCCAATGAATGCGTGCGATGGCCCAGTGGATAAAGGAAACTCATAAATTCAATCTTAGGTCCAGTTTTATCACATCTAACAAAGGTCCAAAGAACGATTCGATTGAAAAATATTTTTCTTAGGCAGGAGATTTGGTCAATGGGAAAGGCGCCTCTGGAGCGTTCGCTATAAAAACCTCAAAGATGTAGCCATATTCAGGTGCATATCCTATATAGAAGCCTCACTCTTCGAAGGAAAAAGCCTTACACCCGTGATCACTGCTTTTGTCTGATGGAACGCTTTTCGGCTCTTATATTCCGCGGAAACTGGAAAAACGGATGTCAGTGGATGTCAAGGGAAGCCTCTATAAGAAGATCATACACATATTCCAGATTTGAATAGTCTTAGAACGGAATTGAAACGACAAAGCAGAAATTCAGGGATATAGGTAAAACATACATCAGAGATACCCTGAGTAGTAGAGACAGTATCGATGAAGCGCTCAACTCATAATTAAAAGGATTTTCAAGATTCGTATCAATAGGCGACAAATGAGGTCCAAAGCGACGGATACCTTCCGAAGCTACCGTATCAATAGACAGGTGAGCAGCAAAACGAGTAGCACCACAGTATCTGGCTGTCGACAACCAGACAATGAACCATTGCAGCTGAAAAAAATCAAATCAGTACGTTGTTAGAATTCTTCTGCCGTTCGAGATTTCAGGTGGATCACTTTACAAAGTTAACGGCCTAACGTTCCGACGTAATCTTGTCTTCAGAGGCCTAAACGCAATTCGTAATTTTTCACAGTATCCGATAGCAAAAAACGTCCGAAACTCATCGGAAAACTACCCATTTCATGAAATACTCACCAGGCTCCACCGTCAAAGCGGATAGAATCCGCTGCCGCCACAGGCGACTGCCAGTAGCGAATGACACTGCTTTATTTCTCCCTTATACTGATAAGGGAGATCACATTACGATGCTTATGACTAAGAGTCATAGCTCGCAGAGCGGTAAGTATGGCAAGTGGTCACTGGTTATGGATGGGTACTCATCTCTGTTGTTCATTGCAGAACCCAGAACGCCTCTAATGCCTTTCTTGCTGAAATTTCCGTCTCCTGCGTCAATAACGTGCACATCACTTCAAAATTGTCGCCGATGTGTCCCTCAACTTTATGTCGACCGAGGGCTGTCAAAAATCGTAGCTCGCAAAGGGTAAACATATGGTAATAGATAGTAAACGACAATGCTGAGGTTAAAACAAGAGAGAAGTTGGAGTTTAATCAAGTCAGTGACTCGGAGATTCAGACTAATGGTGCACTGGTAGAAAGCGTAGCTGCCCGTAACCAATTGCTTCGGGTTTCACTCATCGAACTTAACCCTGTCCGAAGGTCAGAACCAAACTTCACTAAATATTTCAGGTTTCTAAGTGAGAAAAACGCATTGCGCACTCTCGAATAATCAATACAAAACCTCACAATTAATAGCTCTGGTAGTCCAGGTTCTTCTGAAAACTCATTGCACCTCAACTTCTCATTTCTAGTTGTGGACCAAATGAGTTAAAATTTACTTTAAACTTCACCGCAAATTTCAATCCTACCAAGATTTGTAGTTTTGGTTGAGGGAACATGGATGTTTAGCCTTTCCACATTTGATAAAATCATTTCAGTCTTTCTATAGAAAGTTTGGATGAAGCAGGTAATCTTGCCGAGTTGGATTTCGGCACTGTTTAGACTCCTCCCAAATGTAACCGTCAAGCCTCCCTCGCTGCGTCACAAACGCCATCGATCAGCGGGACTTACAAGGGGTTTTGGACTGATCTGCCTCTATACTAATTGAAACTCTCCAAAGTATGAATTCGAACTCTCTAGTATCCGTCAGCTCGGTTATAAGGTCGAAAAACGTTCGGGTTAGGGCACAAGAAGGCGGCAGAGATTGTACCAAGTGAATGCCACACCATCTGTTAAGCTGACCATGAAATCTTAGTGTTCGCATTGAAGCAGCTTCGGTGAAAAATCAAGCAGATGATCGTCGTAGCGTGAGTTATCATATTTCAGACTATTCTCTCAATACACTTCTGCTCTTTATGACTAATATTGTTCTGAATACCTGTTCTGTTAGAGTAAGAGAATAAGAGTATAGCGCGAAATAAAACCGCTTATACCAGGACCATCAGCTAGCTGGAAAACGTTATTGACTCACTGTAGTTAGGTGTACGCAATGACACCGAATACCCCTCCCAAATTGAACGTTTGCGGTTACGGACACACTTTACAAGATGGCTACAAAGTATCGACCACCTATTCTACCTGTTTCTCGGTAACCATAGGTTCCTTTTCAGCTGTATGACATATAGCTTGAGTGAAGCAGAACAAACATCTATTTTGTCGATATATGGAAATCCCAGAAACAAGAAATACGGCCGAAATATCTGCGCATCTGGCATCCAGCGCACAATTTGTCGACTAGGGATTTTCTTCCGCGGGGAATGCAAGAAGATTCCATATTAACGGCAGAACACCAAGAAGAGTGGTGGCACGATACAAGAAACGAGGCCATCATCCGACTTCATCAGCGAGTTCTGAAAGCGGATCGGCGAAAAGCTGTCAATGTTCCACAGATCCGAAGGATCACCATGAAAAGGATTTGCCGCAACAACGAAGTCAGTTTGAACAGAACTGTTTCGGATTCGAATAATTCGCGCAGAAGTGTTCAGAAAATTGTCAAACAAGACCTGGATTGGTACAATGAACGCTTCAATCTAGGACGCGTTCACCATGGCTGCGAAGGAGAATCGGCTCCAGAAGTGCAAGGAACTCCTTTCCAGTTCAAGGAGGCCGCCTTTCAAATATCGTATCTACCGACTAAAAAAGCTTCATTGTCGAAGTTGTGCTCACAGCAGCCAGAACCATCGGCAGTTGCTTTCTCTGGATGAAAATAGGGGCCTTTTTCCGAAGTCGGCGATGATTTGGGTCGGTATAGCAACTGAAGGCAAAACTCATGTCGTTTTTGCCGATAGAAACATTAAAATCAACTCCGAAAGTTACCAAAACAATATTCTGAATAACACTCTCATGCTGGAAACACTTTGCCAGACGGAATTTTATTTTGCAGCAGGACAGGCACCAACTCATGAGTCAGTTAGCGATCTCCTTCTGCAAGCACCTGGATTCTGTGATAAGGATATCTGGTTATCAACACTTGAATCGAGAGGACAAGTATTCTGGGGATCTATCTACAGCAGGAAAGTCTTCTTCTGCTCATCGCGGTCTGGATGGATGGAAGGCAGCGCTTGAGAAGGAGTGGGAGAAGATTGATATCAACTACCTGTGGAAGCCTTCACCAAGTGAATGGAGGCTTATATTCAAGCAAAAAGAAACCATTCTGAACAATGCCTTACATAGTTGTTTCTATGTGTTGCCTAGTGAATAGTGATGTTTTATCATGAATCGTAGTTGTCTAATAATTTTGTAAGCGTTTAATCACCAGACCATTCTTCGTAGCCACCCTGTGAATATGCCGTTTTTCTCGTTTTTTTCGATACCTTTACTTATTTCTAGACTAATTAATCGTGGGAATCGGATACTCCAAAATAATCCTGAACTGTGCCTTTAAGTACTTACCGGTCACCGAGACAGCTGCACACACGTACGCGTTGCGAGTCGGCCCTATCGTGTCTGAAGAGATCTGCCGCTGACATTTCTCTGGAAACCAGGAAATTAATAAATTGAGCGACGTCCCTTATATGAATGGATGACTTTATGCTAGAAATCACTTGTGAAATGCTGAACTGTTGTTTCGTTGATGAAATCTTATGGTTTTTTGTTTCGAACCCCAAGAGGTAGACAAGGCCCTCTGATCGATCGATAAATGGGAAGCGGTTGGCCACTGATGACGTCTCGAAGTAAAGAGAATGGACCAATCACAGCGACGCAGCGGCAACGCCCTCCCGTCGTCTATAAAAAGGCGGCAACCCATCAGCTTCCTCCAGTTTGTCCATTGACCAGATCGAATAAAGTCGAGTGGCATCTTTCAGAGTAGAGCGGTAAACCTATTTGATAACTGGCTCCAACGCAAATACTGTCAGCGGCAAATCCCAAGTTCTCTCATCTTGAAACCTATGCATTTCTGTTGTTCTTGAAATTGTTAATTTTGCTTCTGTCTCGAGGTTGGTAGAGGTGATTCGCTACTAATCTACTAACCGTGTAGCGTAGCGCTACACTTCGCGGTGAAAGTAAGGTCTTTGAAAACGAAGAGCCCGTCGAAACGTTGACCAGAATAAAAAATCCACCCACAAACCCTGGAGGCAGAAGCAAAATCAACAATTTCAAGAACAACTCTCAGCGGAGCGCGGACGCTAGCACGGGCCACGATTCTTAAGGAGCGCTATTCACTGACGCACCGACCACTGGACGCTTGACTGTGAAAGTGCTAAGTGGTCAAACTAGGCTCGCATCATAGGCAAAGGCTGCTGCGAACAGATGTAGGAAATCATCACCGTGCGGTAGAGTAATGGTAGAGGAATTACTGTCATACTACGGTGGGTATACATTGTATTGTAGGTATAGCTTTGTAGCTGCTAAACCATACCTTGTACCTTCACGGGACTGCAGAGGCAGTTCTAATTAGCCAACCTTCTCCAATAAAAGCTTTCAGAATCCCCTTTCCAGCCCTTGATTACACGCTAAAGCTAAAGCTGAGCGCAGTCCATTAAGTGTCTAAGCATGAGAGTAATTTGTAAGCTGACTCGACACTGATTGCAATGCGAACCTTGCTTAACATCCATTAGAAATTTGATCTACACACGATCGATCGCCGTCCCCGAGTTATCTGCAGAACCATCACTGTATTCTACCGTGTAGAGCCGCAACAGGACCGAAAATTTTCATCAAAAACTCGACAAGAAGCAAAAATCTGGGTTATTCCTCGTTAGAGCTTCTAGAACGGCACTACTTCCAGTTTTTTAGTGCGAAAGAGTTGCAGCTCAACTTCCAATGGTTACTGATGTGACTACAAAAAAGGGTTCAGTTCTATTTGGAAAACCAATTCTGAGAAAACATTTGGGATTCGGGGATTTTTCAAGCCGTCCCTTTATAGTTGGTCCTGAAACGAAAATCCGACCCATTAGATGTAAAATAGTACCTGCAAATGTCATATCGGTCAAACATGCTGAGCGTGTGATTGTTCAGACCTCTTCTGGCCATAGTAAGCGCACATCCACGCATGAATAATCGTTTGCCAGTTGGTTGACCTGAAACATTTTGATACAGTCTCGGTTGTTTTTGTTACTTATTGAGCTGCATTATTGAGAAATGGAGCAAACGGTAAACAGATCAGCACTACTCACCCATTACATAAAGATCTTGCTGTACAGTCAAGCATATCGTCCGACATGATACCAAATGCATTGATTCAGGATTCATCGGCTCATCGCATTGATAGGAAAAGTTTTTGGGAGGAGTAAAATATCTGGAAAAGGTGACTCGTCCACATGCACATAACTCGCCCAGGGGATTAATGCTCAAGAAAAAAGACAATAGTCTTGCCTGTCCAGGCCATTTTTGAAGAATTCCTCATACATCGGTGACATACAGCTGTAGCAGCGATTCTGCCGGTACATACCTCAAAAATCAATCGATACGTATGTTATGCAAATGGGTATGGACTACTGCTTACCTGCTTTAACAGTTGCTAATAGAAAATATAGACATATGGACAACATCTGCTATCATATCATATCACATCTGTCATAATTATGCTTTACGCATTCACTGAAATGAGAAAGATCCGAAATTGGCACCTTTGGGACGAGATAATTGATTACACAGAATTTCACGAAAGTATATCCATAAATACGCGAAAAAGTGACAAACGAACATCCCAAGAAACTCTGGATGTCTCGGAAATTATAAATGTACTGTGCACTACAAGCTTACGCGAATCTCAAAGTGTCGCTACGAAAATCGATAATTGATCGGACACAAACGAACGGAAATTTGCACACAATGCAGATTATCGCAGAATGAGGAGGAGGAACAATCAATTTTCTGAAAACACTAAAGGAATGTCTGGGTAAGTACTGCTTGCTGGATAATGTAAGTAGGCACAGAAATGAAATTAAGAAGTCAAAAGTCGATAATCGATCGCGCACGGGATAAAGCTAACGGAAAAAAAGCTGAAGAAGTCAATCCATACTTCTGTGAAGGCTCAGCTCTTTATGAAGCATGCGATATTCAATGTTCCAGCTCAACACCCTCAGTGAGATTTCCAGCAATTTACATGTTTCAAGAAGAGTGGGATACAAATCCGACCGTAATGAGCAGTAGTAAGAATAATTGTATACTATACACCTGTATACATCGTAATACTCCCCCTACCACCCACGCTTCCCATCAGCCTACACGTTTCGGAAGTTGTAAGTAAACCCAAATTTTCGATTGCTACTTTGCTAAAATAAATAATATATCAGACATATACGGTAAAATTCTTCGGTCGGTAGCAAGGAGTGGTTGCCTGGACCTAATAAAGCACCTTTCACATGGGGGACCTATGTAAGGGATGGGATGCATTTTTTGTAAGCACTTTTGGCATTCTCCGTAGGATCATGTCTATCTCGAAGCACTAATCAAACAGAATAAGAAATCACTTACGAGACAGTGAAATTTCGGGAATAGGACACATTTTTACGAATTACTGAGTATAAGAATGTGTCATTCTTTGACAAGAAGCACGAAAAATCCAACTGAAATTTAATATGCTCGCAATTGTGTCAGTCAGAAAGCAGCAGGTTTCATATGACTAAAGGACGATGCCCAGAATAAGTGCACATACTTTTGGAAGTTGCTGTAAAGCTACGGGCGCCCTGATCAGTCGTATAATTGATAGATCAAATCCAAACTGAGTAACTCAAACATTTTAACCTTTTGGAGTCAGCTATACAGTAGCGCTCGAGAGTATTCGGCCAAGAGCTTTCACGCGTTTTCGTTCATAACTTTTTCCTTAGAGGAGCAAATCGCGCGAAATTTTGATATGTTTAACTAAAGGATATTTTACACTATCCAACATTACTTGACTGCAAAGCAGCAATATCCACATGACGAAGAGCAAGGTGTTTGTTGGGGTAGCAGATTTCGCTAGAAGCAAAGTAAGTGACGTCTGTAGTTATTCGCACCTTATGCGCGTTTCTTTTCTCTACTGTGTTCGGCATTAGCGCTCGTATATTTCAGACTTCGCAAAAAGGGGAGAAGTTCCAAAAGGACTATCATCTGTATTTTTAGTTGATTTTGAGTTCAAGCCCTCTAGGATAACTGAAACATGAACAGAGCCAGGTTAATAGTGGTAAATATTCACAATACACCCATGCTATACACACTGAAATTTCGCATGATTAGATCCAGTAGGAAAGAAGTTACGACTGAAAAGTAGGGCTTAGGAAGCATTCGACCGAATACTTTTGAGCGCTACTGTATATTACCTTATACAATACAGTATGGAAATACAGTATGAAAAATGCCGAAGTTTGCCATATGCTGACGAAAGCAAGAGCGATAGGCATCTACAAAAATCGATAATTGATTGATAGAAATGCATGAAAATTTGCAGAAAAAAAGGAGCAATATGACAACAGTTTTTTCAAAGCACCCAAGCAACTTTTGAATTATGCGATAGTCGAGAATACCGTATGCGCCTGTTTTCCTACCGTAATCCTTTTTCTGTCTCATACTACTAAATACGTAAAATAGCGTGGTTTATTTGTAGGTGAAACACAGACAGCACAACTTATTCGACGACAATATGCAGAAACTATGCTAAAATAACCAGAAAGTATGCGGTCTGCTCTACGACAACGATTACGGTAGGAAAATCGCATGGAGAATTTCTTTTCTACTTCAATCGGCTCTCTCAGGTGATTTCATGGGGAAACGGCCTACTAGGAATCCTACAGTATGACTCTGGTAGCGAAAGTCTTTTTATTAGAATGTTGGATTATAAACTTTCGAATAAGAAAAAAAGGTTTAAATACCGTCCCTGTCTCCTGGCCTTCTACTACTTAGTTTTGCTCCCAAAGACTTGAGTCTTTCCCACTCTGGGATGTTTTTCCCTTTCCTCCTGCTTTGATATTTTCTATTTATGTCCCTAGAGCTATAGAAAGAGGCGTTTTGAAAGAAAAAAAAGCAGGAAATCGAAATGAATCAAAAATAGATGGAGCAGACAGCGTTTGAGAAGCACATAGAGCATATGTAACGAACGGCAACGAGCAATCCAATCAACTAATTTAACGATGCAATTAGTATAAGAGCGAAATAGAGCGCTCGTTAGCGCTCTATCACATTTCGTGTCGTCATTGAAAAAAACGCCGAAGCTCTTGCATTGCTATGCAGTGAAAAATCGAATAATTTAATTCTACCCGATAGAAACCCATAAGGCCTTTGTCAGAAAGAGTCATATGACTTCCAGATTTCTTTTTTGAAAAATTCCTATACTTTTATAGGAATTCACGGGGCATGAAATATTATAGATTCAGTCTGGGCCCAATCTACACATGCTTCTACGATTCTGAATAGAGGGGGGAAGTGCAATACTTTTTCAGTTCATCCTCTGCACTATATATCAAAGATATAAGCAGATAATACAAAAAGGTTGAAGGTGGGTGAGTGTCCAGAAATCGAACCTAACGTCACACTTTCAACATGAGGCCGAGAGTGTTCAGAAATCGGACCTAACGCCACACTTTGAACATCATTCCGTGAGATAAAAATTGTATTAGGTTATCGTACTCAATGTTTGGTAAGAGCTATCTAAATATACCGTAATGGCACCGTATACGAATGGAAGTCTGAGAGGATTCGATCCAACAAACCTTTTATTAACGATACAGGTGGCTGTGCCATTGAGCAACCGGCTCATTAACTTAAATTACTTCTGCGAATGGGATTGTAAAGATATAAGTATAAGAAGTACAAAAGTGAGCTGAACTACGAACCTTTCGTTTGGTTTTTTCTTTCGTCGCGCGAGTTTTCCGCTCATCGCGTGCGACCATAAAAACCAATGACCAGTATGCATGTTCTCAATGTGGCTCTTATAAGTGGCTCACTCACAACGTCCTTAATTTGCAGCTCCCCTCGATCCTGCATTTATAGGCATCATAGGAAGATCGCTGATCCATTCAACATCTAGTTTTGAGAGTCAGAAACCGGACCTAAGGTCACATATTCGAATCGATTTAGAGCGGGACATAAATAGAATTGGAAAGTGCGTTATACTCAGGCTAATCGCTGGTATTTTGAGCACTTGAAGGCCCGAAACCCGAGCTTCGCAGCGGTTTGGGACCCATCCAAGACAACTGGCATTCATGTGTTCAGAAACGGGAATAAAGTTATGGTAATAAACAAATATAAACAAAGTTGCTGGTCAAATTCAATAGGCTGGGAGAGCCTACAGGGACACGGGGAAAAGCGTGTGGGAAACCAATATGGCTGTTGTCATGTGGTAGATAAATAAATGGATATCAGTAATAAATACTAGTAAACGAAGGAGTAGGTAACGGAACCTACGTAAACGGCGATTGCGATTTGTAGCTGGCTGCTTTTAGAATTTGTAGTGCGTGCCAAGCTCCTATAAATCGCCTTGTCAGACTCATAACATCAGTAATGATTTGTGAATATGTTCATTTGGCTTAATGGCCTAGACTATTCCCATCAAAAAGTAGGAGCTCATTCTCCAGAACAACAAAAAGCAAACATGACTGGATTCCGTGAAATTTAAAGTTTTCAGGGGAGTGGGCGTAGCTGTCAGCACCTGACAGGGGCAGCAAGCATGGCACCACCGCCAAAAAGGGATGTCAAAAAGTTTGAGGGAATAAAACTCAACTAAGACACATAAAGCCACACGAGGCATTAAAAGGGTCCTGAATATTATCGATTTTTCTTACCTGAGAGTTTCACATGATGCTGAAATTACTGCTGCTGCTTCCAAGTTCTGCCTTCAAATGAACCGAGTGCACATTGGAGGTGGTCCACACCTACCGCAACAACAGAAATGAGAGAGATTGCTGGTTCGCCATGTTGGATTTGTGTTTCTGGGATAGACAGGCAGTCCTGTGAGCATGTTGGAGATCTTGGGAAATCTTATATTAGGAGATTCGACTATAGAGACTAGCATATGCACTATTCTTTGGGGGGGGGGGGGGGGGATTCGGTAAAGACTACAGCGGCTTAGACTTTCTCAGGTTTCCAGAATATGACTGCACTCCTACCAAATCACACCTCTACCTCATAGAATCAATTCTAAAGGTAATAAATCTTGTCGGATCGAAAAATCTATTCACCTATGATTGCATTTGATAAAGGAGCACCGTAACCCAGAAGCACCCATAGTGTCTCAGAAAAACGTCTACTTTCCCAGACAGCATCTGTGTTTACAGCCCTCCAAGGTTGCTTACCCTGAATATAAGCGGAACCTGAGCGAAACTCAGCTGATTCCGGGAAAAACTAGGCTCTCCAAACCAACAATGTACTGGTGAAAAGATTTAGCAACTCCTTTGTAGAGTTGTCGGCCGACAGCTTGGCCTAAGCGGCGTTTTTCTTCCAAAGTCTCCTTTGAAGTCCAAAGCATAAAAGGCTTAAATAAAGTAAATTCATTCCAAAAAGCACAGCAGCCTACTGAAAAAATAGTTCCACGTTTGTTAGTATCATGACTTACCCTCGTTTATCCACTGGTTGAGGCTGGTAAAGGTGGAAGGCAGAAGTTTCCCCTGATAAGAGTGTTAGAACATATCTACACAGGCCAGTTCCGTCCCGTCCAAAGAGAGAAGGAGGAGGAAGAGTGTAAGAGCAGAGGACGACGTGAATGTCAGGCCGTTTGGACAGAGTATCATGTATCAGGCCGTGTTTCAAAATGGTGCCGTCCGCCCCATCTCTGCCCCTACAACGTCGACGACGACGACGACGACGGCAACGACAACGACGTTTTGCTGTGACAAGGGATCGAATTGCTCGGCGATGGCACGACATGTCATGTTCGATTGCGTGACATGACATTCGACATCCACTGAGAAAAGAGCACGACTGCAAACTAAACGTCATTGAATGTGGATGTAATTTCAGAATTTCCTCCAGCTTTACAGTAACCCCGCGTAACCGGGNGGGACCGGGATAATTAATGGCCTAATAAGCGGGGAACCAAACCTCCTACTGGACAACCAATCACAGGAGGCTATTTCAATTAACACTCGTTTTTTGTGACGTTTTTCATATCCACAAAAGTACACAAAGAATCGTTACGGTAGTGATATTACCGTATACAACCATCTTGTAAATTTTTTTTGTTAAGAGAAGAGGACTAGGCCGACTTCTTAGTCGAGCGTGTAAAGGGAAGTGGCACCAGTTTACTGTAATTTTATTTTTCTTTTTAATTTTTTTCACTTTTGAAATTGGGCCACAAAGGGTGACAAATGATGACTTTTGCCATGAGCCTTGATTCCGTCTTTGGGATGTGCCCCGCATTCGTCATCTATTCAGAATTGTGAAAGCGTTATGGAAGCGTATGTGATCTCTTCAATGAATTCTATTTATTTGTTTATTTATTTGTGTGGACCAATCGATGTACAATTCAGAGCTCCTATACTTTCATACGAGACTATCACTGTTCAATCAACCACAGAGGAATGGAAAACATTCCCGGCCTGTGCGAGCCGGGTTTCGATCCCCTGATCATGCTTGGGTGACAGTGCTTTATATGACCCTACACCACGTCCGCCCCTCCCTTTATGCAACCGAGCTCTTCTTCTCTACGTATAAATGGAGTATTACTATAACCAGTAGCTTATGAATTCTGGGTAGTTGAATTCTTCATATCACAAAAATTTCTGGTAACTCGTTATGATTGTAAGCAAAAGTCCTGAAAAAGCAAACCCCCCAGTCAATCCCTAAGGCCAAATATTTTCCGAGAATTTTGCTAAGATAGCTATGAAATAGCAACGTTTTCTCGTTACTTCTACCCCTGAACAGCCCTCATTCATTGCAATGGCGTAGATGCTTCTCGTTTTTCCCTCAACATATGTCTTACACAGCGATTGAGCGAAATATCAAGTCACTACAAAAAGTGAATAAAAAATAGATTCATTGGCACACCTCAGGCTCAATTTTACCCTTATATCATCAATCAAAAAATCGGAAAAAACCAGAGATTGAGTGCTATGGCATCGATTTCGTATAGCCAAGAGATAGCAGCCATTCTATAGAGCACCTCATTTATTTGGCAAGAAAAGGGAATGAAAATGATATGAAGGATGAGGAAGGGAAGGGATTAAAAGTAGTGGGTATAGTCGTTCTTCCAGAAAAAGAGGATGAAAGTTTCGAAGAAGAGTAGAAGGAAAGAAAAGAGGATCATTTTTCTTCCACAGTTCGTTACTGTCTATCCACAAGAATGACGAGCATACAAGTTATACTTACAAGTTTTAAAGGAGAGCCCACATTGATGTACTTTGGAGAAAATGCAGTGGGAGGCGTCCCTAGTAGCTGCAGATTCGGGAGGTGTAGGACAACAATTGGGCGGACCGAAAGTTTCGTCTCTCATGCATCCTGGACGGCATGTGAAAGGGTAAAACTATGATCTGATGGTGTTGGTGGGGGTTGGACACTCATGTTAACACAGTCACTATCAGTAATCATATCACTCTTACATGTTCAAATTCCAAAACGGCGAAGGGAGCATGGCGCACCCTGGATTGTTGTTTACACTCCTAGGCCTTAGTGGTTATGACGGGAACGTATCACAGTAAAGACCCAACAAAAAAAAGTCGATCTACTGTAACAAAAAACTGCTGCTGACAAGAAAGCATCATGGGAAACAAATCTCTGTGGGAACACCGGCAGTCAAGAGATCATGGGGCTTAATAGCGAAGTAGGGAAAGGAAGTCGGCCAGTTCCACTTCAGAATGCCAATTCTTAATAATAGGGCTTGATGGATCGAAAAAAAGTAGGGCAAAATCAATTTCGTTCAGATCTGAAACAATAGAAAGTCCATGAGTGATCCCCGAACTCCAAATCAGTTATCTCCTTCGGAAGAGCTCTTGTGCTCTCGTGGGAAACGTCGTCCATTACTATTCGAGGATCTGAAGACTTATGGAAAGGATGGATATCGATCGATAGGAAGCAGCAGTACTGTTCAACGGCTTGCGAATGTGAGTTGATAGGAAAATGTTTGTAATGACATTAGTCATTGGCTCATATAAGAAATTGTAGTTAAGCGCTCAGATGCCAAAGAAAAACAACCTGCTTTGACAGATGTATGGATGTTGCTTGTCTGTCAAATATATCGCGTTCTGTTTGTCGACTAAACAGGCTACAAACATTCAGAAACACAGCTTGCGATGATTTTGAGGCACTCGGTTCAAGTGAAATAATGGAAGTTGTGGTGCGAAATAATGCAAAAATGGCGAAAAAAGTGTAAAAGTTGGATAAAACTTCGAGAAAATAGGAAGGAATTTGTACGAGATTATGTGTCTGTAACCGTCTGAGTGTCTCTCACATAAGCCTACTGTTTGCCGACTTGCCAACGCTTCATTGTGAAGGGTGCAGCCATAACAGGGCAGTCAAACACGGCCTTTTTTGGGCGTGTATGTATGTCACAACAATGTTTTCCACGCTATCCTCGCGTGCACGGTCTCATAATATCTCACGCTATTGGGAGCTAGAGGTTCATCTTGGAAAGAAGACCTCAGAAACCATTTTCACACTAGGTGTGCTTCTAGGCTTTTCCAAAAATTTTTTTTAGCATTTTGCTGATTAAAAAGAGTTTAGAGGTCACATAAAGAATTTCCAATAGTTTCGAAGCTTTTAAACAAATAATAAGAGACATAGCAGTCACGCCAATTTCATCCGGTTCCGTAGAGGTAAACAAGTAGATATATAGTTTATGGAAAGATGAATAAGAGCATCCAATTTGTACAGGGATTAGAGGAAGCTAGAAAAATTACAAAAAATTGAGGAGGTAAGAAAAATTGGAAAAAAGAAAAATGGGAAAACCTCAGCAGTCGAACCGCCTTTTTCTAAAAACTTCTAGTCAACCCCACCATTTTTCTCAAATCTCGAACTCTCAATCGGCTCGCGATGGCTACTCAGTTTCCATACTAACTCAAAATCCTCTCTCTCTCAGCACCAGCCCCATACACCTCGAACACACTGCCTTCTGGAACCTTCTAACGACCTCGTTTTTCGCTTAGAACTTATTACAGCAATTTTTTTCTGCTTTCTGACAAATCACGAAGTTCAGCTGAGATCTTAAAGGAAATAACTTATGTTTGAGAGTATACTCGTTCACTCAAAAAGGATTTTGGCATATCTTATCTTCAAAATTCCCCCAATTGTTGTTAATTTTCACCTGCAAAACTGAAACGTTTTTTTTTCTCCACAGAAGAGCCTTCATTTTGAGCATGCTCCGCCCATCGAGGGGTGGACCTTCCGCATATTTTAATCGTGTCACTCTCAGTCTTTGTTAGAACGAGGTTTCCTGACTTGAGGGTCGTGACTACAGAGCAGGCCCCGCCCACCGTGGGCGGAGCTCTGCCAGCCTCATGTGAGGGGGTTCGTATCGAGTCGTGATACACTCTTACTATCACGTAATACTGTATGTCATAACACACCAACTATTTAGTATACTTGTAACGTTTCTGTGGTAGTCTGCAATATTACTTGAGTCACCTCAACTTGAGTTATATCTTCGGTCATGAAAGCTTGTCATTAGGAATACTACGGAATACTAGTACATAGCCCTTTTCACGCGACGAGGGCATCGATTTCTAAAATGTTGACAGAATTAATTAAGGAACCGAGAAAAGAGCCTGTCACGCAAAACCTTGACTTATAGAACGCAGAATGGTAAAGTAAAGCTTTTAATTGACATAGCGCCGAACACTTGGCGAAAATCCACTGCTGAGCTCCAAGATTTTCCGAGAAAAAAAACGATTTGCTGTATCTTCAGCTTACCAGTTTATGGCACAAAACAGTAAGTGGGTCAAAAATCATCGAGTCAGAGGAGTAATGAAGATGAAAAGAATAAATGAATTGAATAAACAGTGAAAAAACATCATCAAACGTAGTATTCTACCAATAATTATGATTTGCTATAGAGATGTTTTCAATTTGCACCCATACTGTACCCACCGGGGGGAAGCGGTGCCAATCAATAAGCATGATCAAAGAATCGAATGATAGATCGATAACACTCAAAGACCCTCCATCTCCCCTGAGCTTGAGAACAGGGATTAGGCAGACATGAGTCCGTCTCGTCCAGGGGATGGCCGAGTTGGCCAACCGATTCATTGTGTAGGCCATATAAGGGCTGAAATGCTACGGTGAAACTTGACGAAAGTAGGGGCACATTCCCAAATGGGACCGATCAACACCAGGAGACTTAGGCTTTAAAGTCTGCTGTCTAGTTCGGGATGATTCAAGTCTGATTGAGAGCTTGAGTTACGAAATGCGCTACTGAAAAACATGTCATGGGGCGAGACAACTAACAAAAAATTGGCGCGCGGCGAGACAACTATCACAGTCAAGTATAGCCGAGATCAAGAATAGGTGTGAGTGGGAAGAGACTACCCTAGACTTCTTCTCCTGCTACTGCTCCTACTTCTTCTTTTTTGGGAGCCCAAATCAAGGTTCAAATCTTTACCTAGAATACAAACAATTGCATTTTATGAGACTGAGTTCCCTCACTCATGCATGAACTCATTCCATCCAGCAATTTGGAGAACTCAGTGCCCTGGACCCTCGAAACTCCCTTATCCCACATGTCATTTATGGGAAACAGTCCAGTAAAAGCGCGAAGCACTTAACTACCTCAAGTAAGGTCCAAAAAGAGCCGAGCAGCAGTTTGAAACGTAAACGGAAGTATAAGGAGGATTATGCTGTCTGAAGAACTAGTCAATAACCCTCCGCAACCATTTTGCAACACTTGAACACTGTGGGCAATTACCCATGAAGTTCATTCGGGGTAAAATGAACACGAGAAGAGTGGTGATACACTTGAACTTCTTTCACCGCACTCTGGAGCTGAACATTAATGAGTTCCCCATGCACTATCCCTAATTACCGCGATTACTTTGATCTATTTTTCATTACTTCCACATCATCCAATTCCTCGATTTCTGACCTAAAGGTACACATCTAGTGCTAATCTTTGGAGGAGGGACGTTAGAACCACTAGGCCACCCCTGTGAAACCTCCAGAGGTAGTAACATACCAAAGAGGTAACAGTGGAAATGATTCCCGAACGGGAGCAAAAGAGATGAAGCATGTAAGCTAAATATGAAGCGTTCCGCATTTATCGATTTTTGCCTGGCCGCGCCACATCTTCCACACCCTCCCGAATCAGTAATTGCATTCGAATACAAAATCAGCTCATACAGTAGCCCTTGGGACCAGTAACGCCTCCGTTTATTTCTAGCCAGATGTGCCTTCTGAAGCGCAAACAGCTGACAAGACTTGAGAATCGCGGAATGACATATTGACCAGGAATACTGTATAGTCGAAGTTAAAGAAGAGTAACAAGGTGTCAAAAGCAAAAGGGAGGAGAAGGACGTCTTGCAGAAAGTCATGTATGTCGATAATTGATAGAAATTCAGACGAAGTCAGTTGGAGTAGAGATGAGTTTGGGAGTCGACTGGGACTTTCTAAAGAGCTGATTAGTCTCAGGTCACCTAAGCTCTACAAATCCTTTTGAAGAAAACTCCAAATAGGTAGAAAAAATTGGAAAAAAGGAGATATAGAAAACAAAACGGGCTATACTGCACGGTTACTGGTACGTATAGGCTAGTGCCTAGTTAAAAAAACGTTTTCTGTGCTCTAATCTTCAATTGCGGTCGACGACAAGACGTTGATTGGAGTGAGGTGGACGCAACGGGGGTGAGCCGAGGGTTATGAGAAGCGCGAGATTGATAGAGGCGAGATGATGGCGACTGAGCACGAAGGGGACGGATGGAACGCCGCCGTCATCATCACCGAATCACATCATAGGTGAAAGTTGGACTAAACAGTTAACAAGCCGAAAGGAGGCAAAGGCAGGTCGGGAGGGTACTGTAGCGATGGATGCTCGCCGGCCTTACTTCTTTGTTAAGGGATAAACGAGGACCTAGGTCTGTCGGAAGGTTAGGTTGGTTCAAATCTGTGAGTGCTGAAAAAAATCATCGGCTGAGATATAAGGGTGACAGCCCAGTTGGCACTGTTCTGCTAAGATCGAACTTAAAAAAATTGTTTTCAAAATCCCCGTTGGTTATAATCGACGCTGTCCAGGAAGCCCTTTCCTAAGACGGACTCCCAAATGAATCGCTGGAATCGATCGACCTTGATTTGTTGTTGCCCCAAGCCAAAAATTGTAGAGGACGCATCAATAGAGAGGTCCAATTCCTATGAAATCATTCGAGCATGCCTTTTACGACCCCTTCTTCTCTGGCTTCGTCCTGAACGTTCCCTTCCT